>KZ061918.1:110546-162296 GCA_002091835.1 Anopheles maculatus | reverse complement strand
TTATTCCATCCGTAATAAAATGCTAATTAAATGTCAGTTGTAATTTAAAGTTCATTTTTCATCGCCGGTGGTCCTCGTCGGCCACACGGAAGCATCACCACAAACCCGGTAGAAATGTGGAGTTAAACCGAAACAAACAAAAAATCAGTCTATTATACTTTCCGGGAGAATTCGGAGGACAAAAACACACACACACACAGAGTGAAGAAACGAGTGGACGAAGGACGCTGATAGGCGTTGTGCAGTATGAATAATCCCTATCGCATGTAGACACCTTTTGCCGGCCGGTCTGGTTGACATTGTCAACTGGTGATTTTGCCGAGGACTTCAACGAGGACTTCGCTGCAAGGACGACGACGAGTCGGAGGCATCTAGGGAGTTCCGATTGAGTTGAAAGCCAGTAATTAATGGCTTCCACTGCCTTGGTCGAGAGAAGATGGACGCAACTCCTTAGGAATTAGTTTCGTGATCACTCGGTGGCCACTTACGGTGGTGTGAGCTGGTGCAGCAGCAGCTGCGAACCTCACGCCAGCCGTATCGTCAGCAGCACACCATCAGTGTCATAATATCGGAAGCAGAATCCAGCAACAAGGAAGCGGAGCACACTCTCCCGTAGAGTTTGCCCTTTTGTTGTCATCGTCATGGTCAACGGGGCCTGCTTATGCATTCTGTCGCCGACGTCGGTCGGATGCGATGTTGAGCATAGACAATGCGTCCGCTTGCTCCTGCTTTTGTTCTTCCCTGTTGCTAGCGTTTGTTTGTTTACAGCGGGTGAAAGAATGGCCACCACCACCACAACCATCGCACACCCGGTGTATCTAGGGCGCAAGGACAACAGCAAGAACCGAGCGCAAGGACGCACGATGCACCTTCCACAAGGACCTGCTGCAGCTGCTGTCTGTTGGGTCGTGCGTCTGCTTCGATCGCTTTTTTGTCGATGTTGCTGTGTGTTGTTGTTTAGAAGCAGTAAGTCGACGATGGCGTCTTCGAACGCTTGAGCTGGTGGCAAGATGAATGCAACACTTCAAGAGAAACGATTTTGTGTGGGAGTGTGTGCAGGCGACGAACGATGCTCTCGTTCACGATGCTGGTGTTTTGCATAGAAAGCAGTCTTGCGTGTCTGGGCGTCTTGCGAGAACGTGACATTCGAAAAGGGAAAGACATTGGAAAATGCAGCTTTCTCCAAATTTCGGCGTCAGCATGGGAGATTTTATTCGATTTATGTAAATAATCCGTTTTGAAAGGATAATCTTGCCACCGATACGCGCGTTCGTTCCGGGAAAATGAAGCAATTTTCAAATGGAGAACTGCTATTATGCCGGTGTTGAATAATATGGGTGGAACGATACAGAAGCAGACTTGTGTTGTTTAGTTTAAGCGTTGATGCATTCTAGAAGGATGTCTTTAACATAGAAAAGTATTGTCATGTTCAAGGCGTTTGAAACTAGACTGTAAACAAACCTTTGGACAGCTGTCATATGTCACATAAATTTGATAAATAAAGAATTCCAAATAATAAGGGTTGTGTCCTTACAATTTCTTGACTCAAAAACATCTTTACGTCTTCATTATTGCATTGCAACGATGGTCTTGTTAACCATAACGAGTGCAACAATTAAACCATAAATATGTTTCCAATCCTATTCCATTTCCCTTTATAAATAAAACTATACTCAACAGCCTGACACGGTTCAAAGAAGGCAAATAAAGGCATAAATTAATTATTTACTCCCATCCAATTCAACTCGTTTGTTTTTCGATGATTTTTGTGGGTATTATTTTCCTTTTGCTTCCGTTTTTGGAACAGGCGAGTAATCAAAAGGATACGAACAGGTTGCCGTGCTGGAAGTCCTGGAAGGTACAGTACGTTTAAGTCGATAAGCAACCGATTTGAGATAAAATGCACGCACCTACCAAAAAAACGAGAAACGAAACGAAAACCTCAGCTCGTAAAAATATATTTCATTTGATTAGATTTTCCAATCACTCCTTCTCACTTGCTCTCTCTTTTGCAGCCTACTGGCAGGAATTCTCTACCCAACCCGGGTATAAGCATGTGTCCAGCTTCCGACACTGCTCCGGAGGTCATAAAATAGCGCACTGGGATGGGCACAACAGTAGTCGAATGTATGCTCAGCACTGATCTTAAGTGCGTTTCTGTGGATAGGGTTTCCCGCTCGGGGTTACAACAGGGAAAGAAACTTCCGAAAGGAAATGTGTTCCAGAAGCAAACGCCCGGGATGGATCCTGGAATCATAAAATCCTGGTAAACCAAACCGCTCGCGGCCATCTAGCGGGCAGGTATGCGCTATCGTAAAAGCCATCCTGTGTTCGGGAGATTGTCGGTTTTCAGGGGGTAGAGGTCCTAAAATGTGGAAAACGACCGAAAAACGAGCACAGGTCACTACCGTACACACGAGATTGACGCGGTAGACGGCAGCGGCAAAGGTGGGCAATAAATAAATTTAGCCGTTGAAATTTTTATGATATTTATGTTGGACATTGTTTTCAATCGAACCTACACTACTGCCTACTAGCACTCCCACACCCATCGCTTCCTTGGGCCCGCAAAAGGACGTCGTAAAATGGCCCAAGGAAGATGGTGTGTCGGTGGTTAACCGTTCCTAGAAAAGAAGAAACCACGAGGAGAAAGACGCCGAGGTGCACATGTTAGGTCGTAAATAAAATTTTAGCAGTAAAATCGAACCCAAAAAACCCCACACTCCCGAACGCACATTTCTGCGTTCCCTCGAGAAACCGTAACCCGGAATACATGCGTAAATGTTTGATAAACAGAGGCTCTGGTTAGGTTGTTCGGGACTGGCTGGTTGGGCGATTTGGTGATGGATTACTTATGGCCTCACGGGAGAAAGGTCGCCCAGGCTAGGGCCGTACCCTTTTTGCGAAGTTCTGAAAGATAGCGCACATTGAAACTGTGGCGAGTGTTTGCTGGGTGTATGCAAACAACGGTAAGATCTCCCGCTGGCGAGGACTTTGTGGTACGATTGTTTTGGGATAAGGATCGCTACCAGGTTTATGGACATATGTTTTGAGTTTTGTTGGTGTGTAGTGTTGATACCTGAACTGCTTTAAATATTTTGTTCCTACAAGGTTTTCTTGTATCTTTTATTGTACTCAGTTTTTCTACATGAAACGAAGATGACAACATCCTTAATATACCATCGATTGCTAAGAACAGAGCTCAGCTTCAGAGCACACTTATAACGATTAGAATATTCCAATGACTACATTAATTAGCTTCTACAAGAATCGAAGTTTTCGCAATTCCTTGGAGTTCAAAAACACCCGATTCTTAGTCTCAGTCTTAAGTTAAGAAGTCTTAGGTATTGAAGCATTGAATCGATGAAAACAAGTCATGTGGACATAAGTTGTAGGAGCTTGGACCGACTTGATTAACACCTAAATGTTTATATATTGATGAATAGGTATTACTTTTTGATGAAAAACCCTACCCAAACTGAAATATTATTGAATAACGTGCCATAATGGCTGCAACAAACATTATTCCCTTTATACTAGCCTGCAGCTATTATCGTTTCGCAGAGAAAAAAGCGTTAAAACATGATAAATGTGTATCGATGTATGCAAAACCATCCATTTCGTATCAAACTTGCGTCCCTTTAAAGGATTCTTTTTAAATATTATTCTTCCTGATGGATAAATGCGTCATAATTCACCGAAAACCGCTTGCCATAACGCACCGAAAAGCCCTACCTCTTCCGGAGCCTCAGCCTGGGAGAAAAGAGCCTCACGACACAACGAATGACGAATAGCTTCATCCCTATACCGTGCATGCTCACCAATTCCCCAACAAAAAAGGGATGCGATCGGATGCGATTTGCAAGCGATCTTCCGCCTTCAACCATCGTTAATGGCCCATCGTTTGCTTTTTTTCAGGCGTTTAAGGATAGCATTTAATGTGCGTATGTGTGTGTGTGAAACGATACTAAAGCTTTCCTTTGGGGAGGATAAGAGAACGAGAGAGAGAGAGAAAGCCCTTCGATAAGAAATACTCCCCAGGAGGAATTATAAAAACGCTTAAAAGAAAGTTATGAATAATTTACGCCCTCCGTCGGGGAAACTTCTTCTTGGGCACCATCACCAACCGACCGTTTCAGCCATTTTTCATCGTCGGGAATAAGATACCGGTGGAGCGTTTTGGAGCATCCTGCCGGGGGTGAAAATTTCTTTCATCCCTGTTGTTGTGAACTCATAACCCTGCCAAAGGGGAAGCCATTTAGTGGGTCACTGAAGCACACACACACGCATCACCGTCACGTCAGTTGCACGTGGGATCGGCCACATCGTGACCTCTGGGTGGAAAAGTCTGCTGGCACGATAACGACCAACGGCCAACTAACCAAAAAAAAGTAGGAAGACGAAACACAAGAGGTGTTTTTAATTTAGTGCCACGATGATCACGATTTTTCACGGTGTTTATGTGAGGTTCTTGTTTTTTTACGCTTTTACGAGGACAGTTAACACAGTGCATCCGACCATTTTGTACAATGAGCTTGGCGGGGACTCATGTGTGTATGATGAGCTCCGGGTTTCGCCGGATGCGGGCACATGATCGTGATTTGGGGGTAGCTGTCGGTGCGAAAAGAGAATTTGGGAGAAAATAAATGAATTCGCACATTATGAATAACGCAATTCGTGCCGGATGCATTGGGCACGTTGTGGCTGCTGATGATGATGAGCGAAAATGGGAATGAATGCAGCGATAAGTCAGGGCACATTAAAGGGCCTTTGGGGGTTAGCATGTGAGATCTGAGATGTTAAAGAGAGCTTGCGATTTATGGTAAAAGTGTGATTTTTTAAATTTTATCACTTTGTAGTTATTTGCAGAATTTTTGTAGTATTCCCATCTCTAAAGTATCCTCTTTGTCGAGCTCTCTTACTTACTCACTCAATCTCTTAAGCTTCAAATCCTTGGGAATCTTGGAACGAAGCCACAAAATAAACACAACACTATCTGTGTGGATTTAAATCGATCAATTCAACTCATTGACTCATTGGAGCCCAGTACGCTTAACACTTATAAAGACGTCAAAGTTGACTTTTGTTTTGAAATCATTTCAATTTAGTCCTTTATTTTCTCCCTCATCGTTAGAATCTTTAGATGCAAACCATATTAAAGACCTTCATCAAGAGTCAAATGGTCCAGCTTTCGACAGTGTTTTGTCTCCCTTGGCATTGTGACAGATCTCGTCCCTCGTAAACAAACAAACTCCCATTTACGCTTCCAATTGCTACCCTAAGGTGCGATCGGTTGGGTTGCAGGTCCACTCAAATCGAACTCCACAACATGAGTACACCTCCCGAAGAGTTCGTGGAATGCATCTTCCATTTTTGCTGAGACGTGCGAAGGGTTTTGAAATAGATTTTTCTCCATCGCTCTACCTCAATGTCACAATGCTTCTCGCCCCAAAGTCTGGGAAGACACAGCTCACGTAGCATAAAAATAAACCACTTACCACCACCGTGTGGAGTTTGTGATGGGACACACACAGGGTGTACAAGTTCTGTTGACTTCCAATTTCACCGTCGTGTGCATCCTCTTCTGTATGCACAGCGCATCGCCATCTTTCGGTAGCCCGTGCTAGTCCGTGTGCTGCGATCAGATGCTGGTATTGTTTTTCTCTCACCCCATATCAAAACCCGAAACACAGCGACCGACCCCAGACACATCACTAACCTCCGCAAGGGTTAGCAGGGACACGATGCTCGACGGAGGTTGTTTTGTTTGTGGACGACTTCTTCCACCAGTTGACAAAAACATAAACAATGCTTAGGTAAATATCGAACCATAAATATCGGTATAAGCCCACGAGCCCACGCTTACGTTGCAGTTTGGTTTGGACATGTAGTCTGCATGTCGCCCTCATCTCGATTTGCTGTTTACACACAGACACACACCGCGGTGCACTGCAAGGGCATACAATAACCCTGCACCGGAATCACATACTCTGAGGAACCCACCCAGAAGCAATCCAGCGTCCAGTGGACTGTTGATGTACCGAATCATGAAGTTGGATGATGACCTGGAACTCTGCAAAGAAGTGAGGGGTCTGCCAAGTTCAGGGGAGGGAAGGCAAGAGACACAAAAAAACATTAAAAACAAAAACTCAAACAACCTCTCCGAAAGGCAAATAAATCACGAAACTAAGGGGAAAACGGGAAAACTGTCTCCCCATCGCTACTGAGTTGTGGCCCCAGCTCATCCAACAAAAAACCCGGGGAAGCCACAACACACTCACTCGAATAATCTTTTTTTTCTGCGGGAGGTTTCTGTATGTTATCAGACAGAATTAAACAATCGCAACGACCACACCCCGAAAAACGGCAAGCCGGAAGCAAACATTCCGCCATGGATACCATCCCCCAAAACAAAAAGCCATAGAGATCGCGATCCCGAGATGATGCGGCACACGAACATAAATTGCAATAGACAGCCGGATTGTGCTTCTTTGGACATTCTTTCCGACTGCCGGGGGGACTCATGTTTGGTTGCTGTTTTCAGTGCTTCTTTTTCGTTCGGGATTTCCCGTACGGGTCATTGTCGCCCGGTTGTGTCCTTGCCCTTGTGCCGAATGAAAATGAAAGTTTCGGTGCACAGTTAATGGTGGCCGGCGGTCGTTTCGCTGCTTTGGGACGAGTTTTTGGGATATAAATTTCGGCATTAAATTCACTGGACGTGAAAATGGAGCGTACGTTGTGTTCATTGAGGGACATCTTCTGTCGGAGTTATTTAAGGTATGTACTAAGATGGTTTGAGGTTGTATTTTTAAATGTCCAAAGCCAACATGGATGTTCCAGAACAAGAATTATTTTAAAAAGGGTATAAATTCCTTTATCTTATATGCATTTGTGGACAGTTTACAATTACTTCAAGCCATAAAAATTACTTAGCATTCCATGTCACGACTCGCTCGTATCACTTCATAAAGATACATATCCGGAATCTAGAGCCACCGCTAGTGACAAACACAGCATAGTCCTTTGGACCACACCAAGAAGCACGTAATGTGTAATTGATATTCCACAAAAAAGAAAAGTATACAAACTTCACACACCACATGCGAAGCTACGGGAACCGTTGGTATCCATTTTGCTGGAGCAAATTTTCGTACAAAAATTCCATCGGAAAAGCGGCACGCAATCTGCGAAACCGATTCGAGTAACGATCCGATAATCTGACAGTCGCTGGCTTAAGGGTGGAATTATGCAAATCGGGCACCCTTGAAAATCGTGGATGCTGCTGCTCCTACCTCTCTTTCATTCCCTCGCTCTCTTTCTCTCTCTCTATCGGTCCTATATTCGGATGCTTCAGTATTCAATTAATGCTCACATACGGGTCTGCACGGCATCAAAGTCGTCGTCCGGAGCAAAAAGAGAAGCGTGTGGCACCGGCGTATGCAAAAAGTTTCGACCAAAAAATCGTCCCTCAAGGCTGGAGTTGTACAGTAACGGCAGCTTGAAACGATTAAAGCCGATAAAATGATTCTTTTCGCTGCCTGATGCTTACCTCCGACAATGCTTCGTACACGGTCTTCCGACGCGATATGTAATGAATTTTAATATCGAAAGAAAAAAAAGGAAATCGCCCAATCCCTTTTTGCCCTTCGAGCCCGATGAGAAGGATCATGATGTAGCTGCTCCTTCGCGGAATTGGGAACAAATTTTATGGAAATATATTTAGCCCTACCGGACACACGCACAGGTGGCAGCAGCAGAAGCAATCGTAGTAGAGAGGCTGTATGTACTTTGCATTTCAAACGTATCGAAAAGAAGTGAAGTCCCAGCGATAATCGTTCCACTTATTGGGTATCCAAGGGGTACAGAGTGGTTGGCGCGATTCCCCACTGATAGGTGGTGTGCAATTGGCGTAGAAAATATTCATGAGGCCGGTTTCGGGAAATTAAATTGCTCACATTCTTCGGCAGACGGATGACGAGGATGATGTGAGGTGTTTTGTGTTGCCCCGATCGGGGCCCTAATGCGGTTGGATACGTTTCAACACCTTTCGCCGGGTTGTCCGGAGGTGTTGTCCGGCTTGAGAAGTCGAGCTGATGATGATGATGGGTAAGGTATTTAACTGGCCTGACACTAAAACCATCTCCTCGGTACAATATAATCCGCCAGTGTCTAATGGTCGCGCGATACGCTCGAAGGTATTCGTGATCTTGCTTTAGCCGCTGTAGAACAAGCTGTCAGAACGACAAAAATGACTGCTTTTGCACGGCACTATGGGAAACAGTAGGTCAAAGCCTGTTCGGTTTCACCGTTCAATTATAATTCTTAAAATATTTCCTCGGATGTTAGTGAACCTTCGTCCAACTATAGAGTCTTGGTTGATGTCTCAAATAAAAGAATATTTTACTCTCCATATCCCGCACATATAACCCATAGTATTGTTCATCGAGATGTGCAGATAGGGCGAGATACTTAGAACCTCCTCTCACACCCAAACCCAACCTCAACGCTCAATCGTTGGGCGTGCAGAAGCGAAATACCTGTTGAAACGATCAACGGAGGTACCGCTCGAGCAAGAACCTCCGGAGCACGTCACATCAACCGGTCAAGGCAATCGTGGAGCAGGCGCGTTCGCGCACACTCAAATTGGATTACATCTTAATAACAAGTGTAGCGAATTCGGAAATTGAAAAAAAAAAAAAGATTACACCACGTCTTAATAAGCCGGATTGCGCTCCAGATTTCATCGTCGTAAGGTGTCGGAGCGGTTCGGCCAACTCGCCCGATCATCACGTGCCCTTTTTGAAGTTTGATTTCGTTTTCAATAAGCCAAGACACAGCTAGAACGAGGTAGTGCAAGCGTAAAGTTTAAGTTCTTGAGGGAGCCTGTCTGTCATAAGCACAAAAGGGAAGTGTTGAAGTGGATGGAAAATGGATTTCTCTTGCGTTGGGGAAAAATATCGTAAAAATGTCAAGGTTGTCGGAGGGGTTGATGTGGGCCTCCCCCCACCTTCAAGGCCCACCTGAACTCCGATACAGTCCAATTAGCCCCTGTCAATTACCACGCGTCTCGCTATACACTAGAGAGAGAACCATGGACACCAAATCGAACGTCGTCAATTACGACTAATATCATCGTTTTCTAATCACTTCCATTACGCCTTTTTGATGTACAGAATTCGACGGATAGAGAAGAAGAGAGAGAAGTACAATGAGTGAGCAAGTTGCAACTACAAAAGATCCAATCTATCCACCCGTGTTGGTTCCGGAGCCCTATTTAGGAAGCTCATAATGCTGAAATTGCTCGTGAGCTTTTAGCGTTCCTCGGTTGTCCAAGAATTCCCGAATCCTCCGGGATGCTGCAATTAATGTGTTCCGCGGTGTGCTCACATTCTTTACAACCGAAAATGGTCCACGGCCGGCACACAATTACCCGCGTGAATGTTGCTTCCCCGCGCAGGCTGATTTGTAGCATCCGAAAAGCATTCGCGGACCGCCGCCGAACAATAAGCGGCACCAACAATGCAGCATGAATCATAAATTTGTAATGGATAATTCTTAATTCCATTTCTGGTGCCTAGTGCGCGCGCGCGCGCTTTGGTACCGAACACCGTGTTTCGATCGTGTACGAACCGTGATCGTGCCGGATGGACGGATACCCTGATGCCTTGTGCTGGTTAGCGAAATGTGAGCCATGTCGGAAGTAATGCGTCGTAATTCGCACACCCTAAAGAGAGGCTGACTGCTGTGCGCTTGAAAGAGATTTTAATGAAACGTATGGAAGATTACCTTTTTGCAACATTTATCATAACTTCGCACATGGTTGTGTATGAGGTTGGAAGCTGCAACACAAAAAGGATGTTCGAAAGAAATGCATGTTCTACACAGGCGACCAGATCTATTTCAGAAAGCCTTGTTTATGAGCAAGTGTTAAATGAATATTTTCCCATAGCACGATGTGTGAGCTTTTATTGGCCCACGATCTATGAGAACCACGTCTCGTTGCCGTCTCATCCCCGATAGATTGCGACCCGGTCGTTCCTGGGCAAAGATTCATAGCCACCGATAAGCTGACCAAAGGGGCTCACATGCACCAACCGAGGACCGGGACCGGTACGGTAATAATCCTCGCTGCATCTTCGCAATCGGAACTGAGATAGGATTAATTTTTCTCTCCTTTCTCTGGTTGCGCAAAAGGGCAACCAACAACATGGTGCAGACCACTCGAAGGCAGTTAAAGACACACGGGATAATTTTAATGAAAGACTGACCGGCTCTTCCCCGTGCGTTGGGTGTTCCTGAGAACGTGTCCACACATCGCTGACCAGTGCTGGTGGGCTTTGGTGGCAGAACGAAGCGAAAAGGATATCTCAATTGGCTGGCAACGCTGGCAAAATGTGTATATAAAGACGTGTAATTTTTAATGCTGTTAATATTTTTACTTTATTACGATTTCATACCAAATTAATAGGCATTACCACAAAAAGGGGTTGCGTTGAGGAAGTGTTGCGAGACTGTGGTGGCACCATGGTCGATACTGTTTCTCACTAAAGAAGCACATAGCGAAGCTTATCATTATTGCGCCGTTGCAAGCCAAGGTGCAATGGTTGTTCTTTATTGTCCGTGCTGGAAGGCTGGACTGGGCGTTAGCTGAAACCATAATCACGACCAGTCCGTTAAAGGCGCCGCTACAATTCCGGACACACACACACAAACATCGGGCGAGAACGAGATGGCCTTGGATGGTTGGTGTGTGCACCACACTGGACCGCAAACGATGCAGGTTCAACGGGACCAACGAATACGGTCCGTGTTCTACGCTTTCAAATCTTTGCATCTTGAAGGGTAGCGCGGCAGGTTTGGCCACCTGGTATCCAAGTTTCGAAGTTTGTGGTAACTTAATCACCCTCTATCTACGACTTCTTCCACTCGGGGCAGGGTCTCCACCGTTTGGGAGTTTTGTGCGCGGAACCCTCTGTCAGGTTCAGCATTTTACGATATTATGTGAACGATTATGGGCCGCAACCCATTTCGTGTGGGGTGTGGAGTTGGTAAGGGGGATTGGGCAGTGAGGTAAAGAAGGAGCCACAAGTGCACTGTGCACTGTGATTTTTCTCCCCTCCTCTTCATGGCTCCTACTCCATCTCCGCTAGAACCACCGTCGTTGTACAGAACGTCGATGGCGGTGGTCGTCGATTCCGTATCCGGAGTATCCAGTGCCGAGTGACCGACCGAACGGGTAAAGGGTCTTATCGGCTCGGTTGGGTCTGGTAGCAATTAATTCGCTACAAATTGCAAACCCCGAAAGGGTTCGGAAAAACCGTCATGGCAGCAAAACCGCCCCGTGTGTTTGAGGGTGGCCCTTGTCATGTTTTCGCTTGCGGTTTGGGTTTGCGAATTCAGGTCAAACTGTAGTGTCCGGCGGTGGAACAGGTGCATATTAAGAGTAAGTTAAGGGGAAGGATATAACTAAAGTTAAGCTATAAAGAGAGGGTTTTCATAAGTATGTCAAAATAGAATTTTAATTCGTTTCCTAATGATGTTTTGCGGATTAAATGAAGCTCTCATTTTAGAAGCTCCCTACAGTAAGGATGCCAACCTGAGGACCTGGGCAGCGCACATTCACTTAATCTTTATAACTCAATCGCTCCACAAAGAATGCATGCATCCGGCGAAGAATGCCGACCGTGGAATGCTTTCGTTTATTATTAGAATAATCATACGTACCGAAGGAAGAATTGAAACATAACCTTGTCGCACTTACAATTACCCACACAAACATTCCCGCGCGTTACGGACAACAACGTGGCAACATTCTTCGCCAACACTTAAAACGGAGGGCGGATTAAAACGTTTTTACCTGCGAACATAATCGTCTTGTAAGCTCTTACCGTTTGAGCGAGGTAATAGCAGCCAAAGCAAACTTAACAGCGCGCTTAACAAAAAGGTTTGCAGCAATCGATTTAGTGCAATTAAAGTCAACTATGCGAACACGCCTGGCGAAAATCGTTCCACAGGGGACAACACAGGCATCCAACAATGTATGCGCAAAGTCTACGGTGCCTTAGCATAACCTTGCACCTTGACAGTCAGTTGGGGGATGTATGTTGTCGTTTGGGGCAAAAAAAAAACGAAAATAAAAGAAAGAATGTACATTTACATTGTAGTAACACCAACCGCTCTCGGCTAGAATTGGTCCTGCTGGCTTCGCTAGAACCGTAAGGAGACGCGATCTCACGATCTAAGCAGCACCAGGAAAACAAACGACAGGGAAAATCTGCTAAAATCGTTTTCAAAACTTCTTAATGACGATAATCGGTGAGGTCACAATGGCGTGGTCGTCGCTGGAAGGGGCTGATCTTTTTTCTCTCCTTTAGTTTGGCTTTCTTGGAGAGCAGAAACCTTAGGGACACACTTTGCCGAGATGTGATAATCCCAAATTAAGCTTTTTAGAATACCGATCGGACGGTGATTACGCTCCAACCAAACGGCAGGACGGGACAACAAGGAAGAATTAAACAGCGAAAGCGTGAATGAATCGTACAAAAAGAGAACGTACGTTGCTGCAGCAGAACCCAAAGTCACAAACGAAGCGTTGAAAACTTCGACTGCGGAAATGGAACGGGCTCGTCAGCCCAATCGAAGTCGGGTGTTAAAGAGTGTCGCCGTTTGCGAAATTTATATTTATTTATATTTAAAACCTCGCTTCTCTCGGGGTAATTACACCCCGGTTGGACAGTGTGATCTTTTTATGGGCGATTCAACACCCAGGGCGTGCGCGTACGCGTGTAGGTGGCGAATCGAATTGAACCCGGCATGCTGTACAGGGAACGATCGAATGAAATCGGCGCGTCGTGATTAAGAAGAGCGCGCGACACCTTGGTGGACCTTTGCCAGACCGAAAGAAGGTCGTGAAGACTTCTTGGACTTGGCGAGTGTTGGGTGTTTTGGTAAGTTTTTGAGTTTCTTTATATCGTTGTTAGATTAGCTTAAGCTAGAGTACGCAACTCGAAAAGGAATAATACACCAATTTAAGGACACATTGTCGGAAATATCTGAAATAGTTTCTCTTGGAAGAAGGAAACCAACACAACTTTCCAGAAAACCCGATATCTGCAAGTTGGAATCTTCGGCGATCTTGACGATCGTGTGTGTATACTGTGTGCATGAAATGACGATGATGACATTGCACCGGAACGGCACCGCATATATGCGCGCGGTACTCACACACGTTACGTCGTGTTCTGTCAATAGCAATAACCATTGCAATAAAGTGGCCGGGTGACATTTTTCTCGCTTCCTATTTTTCCACGACACACACGACATCCAAACAGATCCAAAGCGAGGGCAACTGCAAGCAATGCCATACCGGAGGGAACACACAGATCACCTGGGATCGGAACTCGGTTTGATTTGGCCAGCTGATTTAGAATCTCCATCAATCGATGGTAACAAGCTTCCCTTCACAACCACCCCGAAAATCGTTGACCATCGGGGAGTTGGCGTTCTGCCCAACCTGGGGGGAAACCTTCTCTCTGGAGAGATGTTTGAAAAAAAAGCGAGGACTCAAAAAACAGAAAAACAAACGGTTTCTAAATTTAAGACATCCTGTTGATGATTATTATGTTCGACTTAAACGAACAGACACGACACTGTACGCGCGACAACGTCGAGTTGTTCTCTGCGTTGGGGCACCATTTTTCTTCTGCATCATGCTCTCGATCGCCTCCGATCCATCCATCCAGCCGGCCAGCATCATCATTGGGGAGCCATTACGAGGGACCGTTTCGTTCTAGTTATTTGTTTCTTGTCCTCCCTTCGTTATACGGTTATGAGCGTCACAAGTTTGAATATATCTGTCGCTTGCTGTTTTTGTCGATCGTTTTCGGGTGTTTTTTGGTGCGTGTTGTGTTTTTAAACATTCAATTTAAAATCATCCACCAAGCGGTGGCTGGCAGGGAAACATTACAATAAATGCGTTGTTCTTGCTGGTGAATAAAATAACGTTCGCGGGGAGTTCCTGGCAAGTCGGCGGGTAGATAAATTGCTTCCGGAACGCATTCATGTGTGCGTTTTACATTCGCCCTAATGTGTGCGTGTTTTTTTTTGTTGTTTACCAAACATCATTTAGTTGGGCCCACCAAAAAGATTTGTTGCTTGTCTAGTTAAGCATGATTGAATACGATTATTCTTGAGTTTGCTGCTGGGAGTTTCATTGCTTTTCACATTTAAATACACGCTAATGCTATGTATTTGTTGATGCAAAATTTACGACGTGTAGCGTGTCTGGAAGGATGAGTTATTGTGAATTTAAGTTAGTTGTAGCTATCGCTCCAACAATACTTTAAATATGAACTGGTAAAATGGAACGAACAGTAACCAGAACAGTTAACAAATAAAGTTAAGTAAAATGATTCTGCAGTCTGTTTCGGACTTCTTTGGACCCCGTTTCTGAGTTCAATTCCGACCGCGCTTATCTGCTTTTGATGCACCGTTGCATTCGGCACTACCGAATCAGGTGAAATGAATGCATCTCCTTCCATTACGCGTTATCACATCAGCCAAGTTGAATTCCCTTGTGTGTTGTCGGGCTTATCGCGGTCGAAGGCGTTGAAGCGTCAGGTCGCGTAAAGCTGTAGCTTTTTTCTTACGCCCGGAATGGAACAAGAGTTGTCCATTTCCTTCCGTCGCACTAACTGTGGCAGTTATTTGAGGGGGTTTTTTTCGGCAAACCAAGAAAGGAGTTCCCAGCGTTTCGCGGTAGCTGCTGATGCCACCACCAATTCGCACACATAAATTATCACAAATGCATCATCACCCGAGTGTTGATTGTGCTCTGTGTTTTTTTGTGTGCTCTCCAAAAAATGCCAAAAAATAATGAAACATTCGCTGATAAAGCTTAAATATGTGGCATTAATGTGTTTTGGTTATGAGTTTTCTTCTCCACCCGAAGGAAAGACATCCTAAGAGGAAGGTTCCCAACACGATCAAAAATATTATTGTGTGTGCGTGTGTCTGTTTGCCAGCAAAAACAATAATGATCCATCATTTTTATCTTAAAACACGTCCGATCGACGAGTGTCGGTTTTATTTTTTGCACTTCATCCCCATTTTCAAACGATCGCTTAGCTTCCTGGGATCCCTGATCGGGCCGTGCAGAGATGCAGAACCGTTGGGGATTGCTGTGGTAAAGATCTCGCTCCACCGGCACCATAACCGCATGCCATAAATCAAAGCTCAATCGGAAAAGGACTTTTTCGGAGTGCTTGCGATAGCCGTGGCAGCAGTGAGCAGTGTTGTGCGAAAAAAAGCCGCAACCCCAGGTAAATGCACTGACCGATTTTACCCTTTTACGGTCCCGGTTTTGGACGACCGCCAAATACTGCATCCGTGGCCAGGGATGAAACTGTTGCGATAACATTCTTCCCAAACCCCGAACCAAACTACCGGTCCGGCCTAATGGGATCATACAAACACACACGCGCGCGTACACGGAAATAATAACGAAAACAAACAACAAATGGACAGTAAAACAGAAAGAAATAAATAAAAACAAACCAAATGCTCTTGCAAACGCGCTCTAGAACCGGCTACAGCAACCGGAACCGTCGACGTGGACAACAGCAAAGGGATTAAATTGTACACATACGTGCGCACACGCGTGTGTGTGTGTGTGGACGGAACCCGATAACGGGTGAAATTTATTTCGATTCCGATAAATTTACACGAAAACTCCATCCCATGCAAACCTCGGGGATTTGCGCACATTGGGAAACTCGTCTAGACGAGAGCCCACCGAAAACAATAATCTCATCCCAGTTGCTGTTGGCGTGACGTTCGTGTCCGACGGTCCGATTGTCCGCAAAAGCCCACGCGCTTAAAACGTCCTTAAATTGTGCGTCCCGATATAGGTCCTGACGGTCCAGGCAGCGACCACCTAAAGTTTCGCGAAGGATTTGCAAATAATTAATCACCTCAAATTAGACGAGTCGATGTCGATCGTAAAGATTAGTGTGCTGTTGCCGATGATCGTGTGTAGAATTGCGTTCTTTACCCATTGAAACACGGTGAGGATTAAGGACCAAACAAAACAAGCGGACTTAGCGGACAATTTCTGGTTGGCGGTGCAGCTTGAACCGAGCAACAGCAGCGAATTGGCACGAGAATTAATCTTTCTTTCCCGCGTGGTGGAGCTGAAATCGATCCAGATATTCACATCGAGACCCTGGACCACCGGCTCGGCTAGTTGGGGCGCGCGAGACGGACGACGGAACGAGTCAGCAGCTTTGCTTGTTTGGACGAGTCATTTTTGTCGTGCTCTCAAATTTCCCTACCAATAACGGGGGCCGTTTTGTTAACAAGCTCGGAAATCGAACGAAAACACAATCGACACTGGAATAATATTAATTTCCATGATCTTTCCCATTCCCGATCCACAAAACCTGGGCGATGCGCGCTGTGTTGTTATTTTATTCTAGGAACGACCTTCTCCGGAAGGATTGCCCGAACAGGTGGACCGGGTTCGATTGGTCGCCGGTTAAATGTTGGGGTGAATTTTGGGGAAGGTTTCCGGTCCCGGATCGTCGTTGTCGACGTCGTTTTCGTTGGTCACATTTAATTGGACAGCTGTGGCAAGTGGATGAATGGGCCGTAGGAAGGGAGGAGGAGGGGGGTAAAAAGGGATTTTAAGGGAGGTTTTGGGGATGCTTCCTAATGGTGTTGTTAGAAGAGAGAGAAAGAGAGAATCAAGAGTAGCATGAAGACTTCACCAACAAGGTGTGTTATGGAGCATTGAAAACATTTCCCGAAGAAATGATGTCGAGAATTGAGGGATTTTAATGTTTCAATTTTTATTTAAAAATATGTAAAACAGTCTTTATAACGTTATTTTTATGAGATTTAATAGGAAACAAATACATGGTAACTATTTTCACACTTCGCCTAAAGGTATGCAAAACTAATACATATACGTATTTTTACTCTTTTTTATTTTAATTTCTCTTCTTCCTTACGATGTCAGCGCTCTTATTGTTTTTCCATTAGCCAACCATTACATTTCCACCAGAAGTATGCTTAATTTCCCATTTTCCTTGCGCATAATGTAAGTGTTCGTCTAACCAGCATTCTACTTCGCCGCTACCAACAGGTTCTCCTGTTGATTCCGATCGATTTTTGCACAATCTCACACAGAGCTTATAACATGTAAATGACCTTTCTGAAGGGTCGTTTATGTGAAGGAAATGAGCAGAAGCATAACGGAACCTTCGACAGGCTCACGATCCTTACTCGTCACAAGCCACCCCCATGCTCTCAAGAACACTTGTATTTTCCCTTTTTTCTCTTCCGTTTTGTTTGCGTTCCCATTGAACCGATAACGACAGTTTTCACGGTCGATTGCGTGAATTTTTGCCAACATTTGGTTCCGTTTTTTTTATCGTTTTCCTCCTTACCATTTTCAAGCACGAGAGACACGTCACTCATTGGCACCGGAAACAATGGTCTCCAATCATGTGCTACACACCAGTATCCGGCTAGTTCTCGATCGGTGATTGGCGTTTGGGCAAAAATGCTGTTCTCCGATGCTGATGTGTGTCGCCACAGCCGTGCTGGGAGATCTATCTTCTGGGAGCCTTTTTCCAGAACCGCTTCTCGACACTCTACCCCGGCTACGTGCTGCGACAAGTCGAGTGGAAAATGCGTCAAGTGGGCCCGTCGTTGTCGAGTGGGCTGCTCTTTTACACATGTTCCATCGACGTACAAATGAGCATTGTTCTTTCCCTGGGAGGGAGACTGGCATCACTGCTGCCAACTCGATCGATTGGAACCGACCGTTCCGTCGGGCGAACGCAGGCGACGAGCAGGGTGGAAAACAAAAAAGCCAAACTGCCGGAAAACGAGGTTAATTGCCGTAATTGTGATTCAATTGTGATATTTCGCCACTCGAAACAACCGAAACAAACAGCAAAATTTCGGCCACTTGACTATGGCGGGCGGCAGAACCAACCAAGTCCCCAAAAGCCGGTCCCCGGTGGTGTTGGTTTTGGTTCGTATTCGATTTCACTTTCACACGCTCGCTGGATGTTTGCTGAGGCTTGTTAAAGGGCATTTATGTTGGGAAATAGTTCATCAGGGGCCCTTTGACTAACGGCCCATCAAGAGTTGGCGGGGGTTTGTTTTCATTATCGGGGCTGGTATTTTTTTATGTCTGATCGTTGTTTTACTGCTCGTAAATCGAACAAACAGCGATAGCTGGTGATTATTTTCCCATAGCGAATAGGATACTTTGGGATATTGTTCGATATTGGGGAGGTAATAAGTTTGATTAATTGTAAGATGGAAGATGGCAGAGTTTCACTCTTACAAGATCACCAGAGTAAACAAAGGTGATGCAATGAGCTGTTTTGATGTCATTGCCAAAACAAGGCTTGTTGTAAACTTAAAGATTTACACCACATGTCAGGTTAAGGTGAAAGGAAAATTCTCAAGGTCCGGTCTAAGTAACCATCAAGGGCCTGCGCAGCTATCTCCTGTAAGTCACCCAAGTTCTTGGAATATTCTGATTTTTTAGCTCCAGTCTTTCCTATAATTTCCCCTATCTAGGATTAAAATTCCACACCGACAGTATCATAGATGTAGAGATGATGGCGACCTAATCAATTGAGATCATTCTTTTTCTTCTTTGGTATCACAACCTAGGATTTAAGACTTGGTCTTGTCTATGCGTCTCCACAAGCTCGGCTTCCGGAGATGAAGTCTATCCAATGCTGACTTAAACTTCTTAACCGTTATCCAGAGTAGGATGTCCTAAATGCTTTGAATATATTGAAGAAAACGTTGTGTGAGCTTTAGAATAACCTCAATATTAAGGAAAGATATTAAACTCGTCATATTCGTGCGCTTATTGATGTTTACATGATGTTTTAGTTTCAGCAATAAAGATTCATTCTTGTGGAACTATAAACATAACAATATTGTAAGTTCAGTCTCCTTACGTGTGAGTTTATTGTGAGTGAAGAACAGAAAAAAAGGAAGTCTAAATTTCACCCCGCACATCATTTACTGTCCTTTCAAAGAACCCCATTCTAAACTCTAACCTACAAAATGATGCGTTACGCACTGGCCGGTGTCGTTTTATTCAACACAAAGGAAAATCAACCCACCTCGCGCGGAAAGTTTATTACACACCAGTGCGAAAAACATACGTAGCACCAGTGCTCCCGAGTGCTTTATGTGGTGTGCTGCAGCAGAATCATCCACCGCGCGTTAGGCTTCTCTTTGTTGCCATGTTTGAAAAGCCACCGACACACAAAAAAAAACAGTCTAACAAATCCGCAAATAAACCACAAAACGCGACACTTTGAATGAACTTTTCGCACGTTACGTGGCCGCCAATGTGGCCTGTGGGCTTCCACCGAAGAAAAGTCACCCCGATAAAATGTCACCGCATACGCACTGCATCCATCCACATTTTATCAGACGCGAGGAGCGTTGGCTTCTGTCTGGTGTTTGACAATTTCCCGGCTCCCAAAAAAGACAATCAAAACGCGCTCTGCAAATGGCACAACAGACACACATTTTAATATTCCTTTCGAGTACAGTAATACAGACTGCCTGCGTTTGTTCCAGCTTTTCTTCTGGGCATCTGTTTCTGTCCCCCCCCCCAGGCCCGGAGGAAACCCGCGACTGATTAAACGAACTGACGTATGGGCGTTGTAAAATATTTAATAACGGAATGTTTCTGCGAACACCGAATTCTTCGTGCGAGAAACTCACCAGACGGAAGGTTGGCGGTTGACATTTCTTTTCCAGCGACGGCAGCGGGAACGGGTTTTTATGGCTTTTGGTAGGAATAAGTTTCGTTCCGTGCTATACCCAGGCGAGGGAGAATGAAAGTAATTCATCGTGCAGGAAAGAATTCATTTGCCGCCTTGTGACTTTTGATGTTAAACTTCCGGCTGGGTATATTCCAATTTAGCAGGAGAAACAGGAGCAAGACATCAAAATGATGATTTTCTTGATGAACTTCTTCTGCAACACAAAGAAAGGCGGGCGCGTGCGAAGGAGGTGAATAAATTTGTCCAAGTTATTTGTGAATATTTGTGAATGAATAAATGACGAGAAAAACATGCCCATTTACAAAACATCTAATTAATGTAAAATTAATCAACTACAACAAGAGCAAGCTTCGAATGAGCTTGCGAAACAAAAGGGCCTATTTCACCCACTTACAAGTTGCAACGCGCTTTAGCAACTTCGTTAACAGCTCTATGATACGCTGGCCCGTCAATGTTTGCCACACCTGGAACGATTTTCTATGATTAAAAGTAAATCACCTTTACCAGATTGAAAATGGCTCCTTTTGGAGCTGGTGTGATTTACTTCCTAATTCCTCATAATTTCTTAAATTCAATATCGAGCGCAATTTTTCATTAAAAATTGCTTCACTACCTTCATGAACGATTTTAAGGTGCGCAAAGGCCGCAACACGCCAATGGATAATCACAACACCGCTACCACTCTCGAGTGCTGATGACTTACTTTACCGCAAAGAATGGGGCCCCTGTTTTGTAGCTTAATAGGGGTAGTCATTTATCTTGGAAGTACCTCCCGAAGCCCGGAGATGTTAGAATGGGAGGTCATTTTTGCGTTGACGGGTGCGTTATTATCGCCTGCCGGTTGGTCGGCAAGTTGGTCTAGTGGTGTAGTAGGCAACAACCTGTCTTCGGCAACCTTGTTGGGTTGGAGTTGAGAAGGATTTGCCGTGTTGAGCACAAATTACGCTGCAAACGAGCCCACTACCGTGCTTATACTTATGGAGTTCTTCAAGTGAGAGGGAACAAACCAGTCTCCTAGAGGGAGCATACTTAAGCCAGAGAAAATAATAGAACTAGTCTCAATAGACAAGCCTCTAACTACACACACACACACACACACACACGAATAAAAACCTTCCACAAAGATCTTTACCTCACTGAGAATACTGGGCAAAAACGTTCCAGAAATTAGACAGATAGATGAAGCGAAATTGCGCCTCTTTTCTTCTTGCATTGCCTGCGAGACCACAAGCAGGGAACTGATGCCGTAAGGTACTTGGGCGCAGAAACTCCTTCAAATGGGTGTTGAAACTGGCCGGCAAACAGCGCCTCCAGGTGGTTCGCGGGTCGGGGAGAATAATGGAAATCGATTGCCTACGCACAGCCGGACCTTCGGCTGGTAAGAAGCTTCCCTAAGAGGTTCTCATCTCGAACTCTGCGCAGTCCGGGTGATGCCACTCGACTGCAAAGAAGCCACTTCGCGAAAGCAGCCGTTTTTCCACCCGCGGCCCCAACCAGATGGACGTTCCAATCTTCTGCTGCTCCACCACTAGAACAAACGGGCGTCGTGGGACACGGTGGCGGTGGTTAAGGGTTGCGCGAACGAAACAATAATAATGACAGGTAATAGCCAAAAACTCTATAGAGGAAATTAAATTGGTAATTTCGATGATTATGCTCGGGAGGCAGATGATGGTGATGATGATGGTAGCGATGGCGCATAGAAAGGAAGGAGATGGAACGATTGCGTTATTGATCGTTTTGTTTCCCCCTTTGCGCACTCAGAATCTTCTTCTGGTTGGCGAAGAGTGTCTAGCGCGGTCGGCCACTGGGCGGAAGACACCCAACACACTCTTCTGAAAGCTTTTTACACTCACGCACCCCAACAATTGGCTTCCGAGCATGACTCGGGGAGATTTGGCAGTGAGTTTTAACCCACCATAAAAAGGAAAGACACTGTAGTTGGTGTAAACTATGGTGCGCGTTGTTTCTAGGCACACTTTTCCGTGCCTCCGCGAGGGCCTCCGTAACTTCGACTCCTCACCGCAGAGAATCCGCCAGTGGCCGATCGAAATGGTTCGGAAATGAAACAATCGGCGGTAATTTCGTAATGATTGTTTTCGGACCTGATTGAAGGAGGAGCACAGAGAAGATTTGTGTATTTTTAGCTGGGCTCGGGTACTGTATGCGTTTTGCGCCTCATCTTTAGACAACTAGGAAGGAATGCGGTCGAGGAAGATGTGTGCCACAGCTTTTTTGGGAGAAAATTTTTAATTGTACCCTTACCGGGCGAAACAGGTGGAATTCGAGAAGGCCGTTTTTGTTGAAGGAGATGTAAGCGATTAGGCTGAGACGGATCTGAGGGTTAGGATATTGGTGCGCTTAACAGAACTGGAACGTTTGTCTTTGGTGTGTTTAATGGGTTTGTGAAGGTTGGTGTTGATTGTTTCTGAGACATGCTTCAAGAAGACAAAAACAAGGAAGGAAATGTCTCGTCTAATGTACGCAAATTGCACCTGAAGTATATAGTCAGAAATATGTATTGCTTTATCATATGAATGATTGTAATCTTCAATGAAGCAGCATCCAAGAAATTCCAACTCTTCTTTTCCTTTTCTTTTGATGCCCAATAAAGAATAGTAAGCGAAGTCTAATTGATGAAAACTTCGTCTCACCTGCTACGCAGACCATCAACCAGCTTTTAACCAACCAACGCAAGCACCCATTACCCGCGGAAGCTGGTGCTGTTTGATCTCGCATGGGAGAACCCTCACCAACCATCGTTGTCATCCATCTGACGATAAAATTACACTTAATTGAAATGAATAAAAATTTCACGTCATCTTCGCCTTAGGCAACCCACTCGTGCAAGGCAGCTCGGCGCGTCGGGGAGAAAAGCAACCTGAGCTCCGTACCTACCTAGCCCGATCGATTTCGCAATGGAAATGATCACAATAAAATACAAAAAATAAATGCACGAAGGGTAATATGATTAAGATGTTTTCCCCGGGACTCGGCTCTGGCCTGGACTGCCAAGGTGTCGGCCAGGATGCGATACCTAGCGTCCCTTAGGGACAGCGCGAGCCCTCGTGGACATTAAATCGCACATCACGGTCACGGTTGTGGAATTTTAATTTCATTTTACCCGTTTTGTGACAGCAGCCGCACAGGAGACGCACTTGAATTCTCTTACCCCGTTGGTGGTGTTCCAGGTGGTGCGTTCTCGCCCGATTGCCGGGTCGTTCTCGGGGAAACGTTTAATTGCGGTGGAGAAGGCCCCAAGGCCAAGAAATCCGACCGGTTGACGTAAGAGCACACCTGATATGGTGGGGCAGAATATGCGAAAGAAAACAGGATCGCGAACGTCGAAAAACTGTCAAAAGACATCCTGGAGAGTTTGCATCAGACTTGTGAAGAGAGGGCGAGAGTCCCCGGGAGGCGACTTCCCTTCGTTTGCTTCCAGAATCGATCGCCCATACGTGAGATTATTGATGAGAGTGCAATTTTCCTTTCAAAGTTTCCATTTTTTATCCATCATTCTCGGTCCAGCGGTGCTTTTCAGCGTTTCGGCAGGACGTAAAAGGCCAGCAGCAGCAGCAGCAGGATCTCCCGGCTCGGATGGACTCACGCGTCTCGATGAGCAGTTGGCAGCTAAATTGACCATTGTGCGCTCCATCCTCGTTCAATGCTTCACCGAACGAAGAAAAGGGGTTCTACCGATACGCTTTCAGTTTCACTGGTGCTGTAAGATTTGTACAATGGCAGAGTGGGAATTGCGATGAGTTGGGACTTTTAATTCCCAGTCTTCCCCTCCCCAGACGGACGGTAGTAAGGATAGGACGACGACGCGTTTCAATTCAATGCGACGGACAATGGACAACGCGGAGTGGTATTGAACAGCGATCGGGTGAAGTTCTAGACATCAGACAAGCACCCTGCCGAATGGAAGGAATCATTCTCACTGGCTTCTTACACGTCCATTCTCTTATTCGCGCTTTTCGATTAAAATGTAATCGTTAGCAAGGAGGGATTGTGTAGCTCCTCAGCAGCGTCCACAATGCGAAAGCTTCCCGTATTTCGCTGCCACTGCCGGAGAGCGTTCTCATCATTTATCCTTTTCCGAACACACAAAAAGACACACTTTGTTGCAATGATGTGTAAAGGTTCGCTAGACGAAGCAGACGAGAAGCTGAAAATGATTGCTTTTATACGGTTCTTTTTCGATGAAGCTCAATTAGAGGCCACCACCACAAAAAAACGGGAGGGCCTTCGGGTGCGAAAAATGTGCGAATGTTGATTATTTTATTCGTAAATGTGTGATGTCCGATTCTTTGCATGAGTGTCTCACTCATATTTCAACTGTCAAACGGGTAAAAAAAGACGACAAGCTACTTTGATGGAGTTGCAAGGAACAAAAGATCAATCTGTCAGTTTGATGCGATTGATCGAGGTAATTTATTGATAGACAAAACTGTAGGATGATGTAAGAGGCATTGAGGAGTTCTAGAGATCTTGAAATAAATTTATAGCAAAATGCATGTAATGTCTGGAATTCCACAACAAATATTTCAGACATCCAACGCAACTCTTTGGCGCTTGGGTGGCATCACGCTACCCTCCAAGCCATTGCTTCTCAGCTCATAACGTTCGTCATCGTTTGCTCCGGAAGCACAGCATGCTGTCACTCGTTAGCTCTAATTAAACAGCTGGTGTACGGCTTCTCTCATCCCCGAAACCAACTGCTACTCCTCGTTAAACCAGAAGCACCTTCTCGGTGAGTGAAACATAAAAACACATCGACCGGAAGTTGCTACCACAACCACATCATACCCCGGCGAAGGTGGAGTTGCATCATCCCAGAGCACACAAAGGCATAGCCCGCCTACCAGGACCGAATCTCATTGCAGCGTTGTTGACATTTATGTACCATTTTTCTTCACATTCCGGGAGTCGGGCCCCGGGTTGCCCAGCGCGTTCTTCCGGCGCTGTGATATTTTGAGCGAATCGTCGTAATTAACTGTCCACCGGGACGATTAACCGTGACGTGACGTTCAGGTTGGTTCGCTTTCCGGCTGCACAAGCCAAGACCGACATGCAGTCCCTGCTGGATGCATTTCGCGAATTCCGTTTGTGCAAGAATAACTAAACAATTACCTCATTAGCTTTCATTCCTCGGCCGTTTTTTTCTTGTTGTTGCTTATTTGCCCGCTGTCCTTAGGGAATCGTTCCTGCAAAAAACGCGAGAAAAAAAAACACAAAAAAACTTTAAATTTGCGATAAACATTCGTCCATCAGGTGCACTCTTGAAGGGTGTGCGGTGTTAAATGTTAATTTACGGCAATTAACTCACTTCGCAGGTCGTCTTTTCGCTACCTTTTTTTTGCGCTTTTTTAAGCTCATTTTATACCGAACCGGAGTTCCTTTATTCCCAAATGGGGACGAAGAAGTTTTGCACTTTGTTTTACTGCAATTTCTGCCTCACACTTGGTGGGATTTTAATTTGGACGTTCGACGCGTTCATAGATTGGGAAAATTGATAGCAGTGTTACAATGAAACTTCCCTTAACCGTAGCCAAAACCCCGAAAGAAAACTAACACGGTAGGACTTTTGTCTGGTTCTTGGCCGAACCACGCGGATGCGTTTAATTCGACCAGCACGCGATGTACTCGCGGTGTAGAATGCAACCAAACTGGAACGCTTTTCGCCGGTGCTAGTTTGTGAGGTACGCGCTAACAGTTTGATCTCGCGATTAGAGTTTAATGAATTCTCGCGAAATAATTATGAAACCCCCGAGGTGGGTGCACTTTGGCGATGAGTACGGGTGGGTGCGAAATGTTGCTTGAAAGTTCATTAGAAGTATGATGGTGCATATAATTAAACGAAGCAAAGCACACGCTGCTGCTGAGAACGCTTTATTGGGGATTTAAGTTAAAAATATTAAATGTATAAACCTTTGCGTTTTACTAATTTTCCGCTTAATAAAATTAAGCTCTACGAAATGAAGTTTCCTTCTTACAAACTGCTCTACATAACCACATAAAGCGTGTCTCATTTTCCCACCCAACAAAATCATCCAGGATTGCACTTTGCGCACACTTGGTCCCAACACTCAATTCCATCGCTATCGGGGGTTCGATTTCCAGGTGATACACACTAGCGAGCGAAAGGTAATGTTGCCTGCTGCAGCGCAGCCTGTGTTATCTCGCGGCGTAGTCGCGCCGAGATTGAGGAATGAATATTCAAATATTTAAATTGAATTTACGTTTTTTTTTTGTTTTGCTGGCTCGCTCTACCCACTGCTCCTCTCCGAGAGTCCTGGAGGATCGGACGGTGTGTACTCAGGTCAGTCGTCGGAACTAAGGTAGAGCAAGAAGCACCAAACTACACACACGAGATGGGGCATGCCGATGCCGGGGCCAGCGATGATGATTATGCTGATGACAATGACGATAAGATTTGCTTAGAATGCTCACCGAATGCTCAGCGGTTGAAGCGAAAGGATTGTGGCGGCGATGCTCCAGGAGCGATAGATGCTGGGCTTAGATTAGAGAACTATTTTTGCATAATTGTTAATTTATTTTCCAACCATTTTTCTTCCTCCGGTCCCCGCTGGCGCACCGACATTGCGCCGCCTTGGTCACGTGGTTGAAGGCGTGGGAACTTACACAACAGGTCCACACACTAGCACAGGATTGCAAGACTAACCTCAAAAACTTCATCAATCTACATCGAATGTGTTCAACGGTGATTGGGGATTCGAGAGGGAAAGGACATCATCAAGGGCGCCAAAGGAGTCTGTCAAGAGTGGTCCGGAGTAACACTTTGGCAACCGTTGCAAGTAGAGAAGGATTCAAATCATACCAAAGCTGCAAGTAACGCCTTCGAGACGATCTAGTTTGTGGTGTGATTTAATGGAAAATTGGGAAAATGGGTGGTTGGTTTTGCCCATCCGTTGGTAAGAATTTCGTAAGGATGGAACTGACATTCGGATAACGTGAGTAAGTTGGACGAGATAATTTACTGTAAATTGATGTTTTGCTAGAGAATGAGAGCAGTTTGATGGGCGCATAGAGTTGAGTTGAGTAGGATATTTGATTCTAAATGAAGGGTGATAATAGAGTTCTTAACGTTGCTATAAAAATAAACTATCTGAAATGTAGATACTGCGAATTTGATACACTGCTTTGATTCTTGTTTTTAAATATGAAGTGAGTTCTTTCGACAAGAATTTACGATAACCTTCAAGTACAAAAGCACCAATCTCTCGCCAGCGGAGTAAATTATTACTTATTATAGCACGTTAGTTTGCTCGTTCCCTGCTCGGACCAGATCATCTCCTGATCTAGAACGATAATGACGGCGTTCTTTTCGCGCTGGTGTTGTTTAACCTACTCCCATATAATCCACCTTCGATCCACCGACCGGATAAAGCCAATCGCAAAAGAAAACCAAACCAGATGTAATCGAAAATAATCATATGGTGGCGCATTTCCCGCCTTTCCAGCTGAAGAAGAAGCTGAAAAAAACCTCTCCAGAAAACGTTTAATTTTCTCGCCATTTCATAGCCGAGCGTTAAAATACGGGTGTACGAATACGAATTGAGTGACACGGACATGGTTTACCACCCATCTTGGGTTGCTCGTTTTCCTCCCCTTCTCACCCCCCGTGATAGGGCAGGGAAGTACGGAAAACCATGGGATCATCAACGTCACAGATCATCGCGCGTTGCATTTTTCCGCCCAGCGCGAAGGAACGTGATCGGTTTCTCTATCCGCAGTGTCACTTCCTGCAATCGTTCGCGCGTCATCAAATCGTATTAAAAATTGCGTTCTTTTTTTTTTCGCCATCCTGCATCATCATCACCGTTCGTTGAAATCATGGATTATGATAAAAGTGGAATAAACAAAAATAAAATTAAACGAAACGCGCCACAGGATGATCGGCCAGGGTTGCCGCCGGTTTGCGAGGAAACTGCAGATGAAAAGCGTCTGCCAGCGCAGTGACGTTGAGTGATAACGTGGTGGCCACCGCTGTGTGTTTGTGGCTGTTTGTGTGGAAGAAGGATGCAACGGAAAGTGCATCTCATGCCACGACGAGAGTTTTGCTAAATGTGTTCTTCGCTTTTCTTGTGAAGAATGTTTTATTTTAGCGTACACCGAGACGGACACTTCAGCACCTACTTGCCCACACATACCCCGGTGGGATCAACATGCGTATGAGTGTGTGTGTGTGTGAATGTGTGAGAAATTATGACTTCCGAAGTGAGAGAGTGCGCCAATTTCCATCAAGAATCCACACTCAATGCAACCACCCGCTGAATTCATGTGATGTTGATGATGTTCCAGGAAGAGTTAACGTGAGGGGCAAAGGAGGCGAAGGAAGGGAACCGTAAGGAAAACGGACGGACCGATTGCAACGGACCATCTTGACAGGCATCGGAAATTGTGGAATGGATTGCAATATGGAGCTGTCTTATCTGGGTGAAATTGGAATTGCACACAATCCGGACGCGCGCATTCTCGTACGAAAATCCCTGAAAGGGAGATGTTGATTGGGTGTGAAATTCACCCACAGCGAACGCAAAAGGTTATATGTCACTTCTCGATTTAACTGGGAACTGTTGACTAGGTACATGGATAAATGGAATTCTTGATATTTGCAATACTTAATAACTTGTAAATAAAACCAAGACTTAATACATTGCTCCAAGGGATATTTTTTCGGCACAAATCCAAATTATAAAGCGTTAATTTAAAACTGTTAAACACCGGATCGCGGTATCCCGCATTAACTCACAACCCTATCGTAATGCGACGAGGCACACAGCGAACACAACACGCCCCACACTAAAGCGCACCTTCAGAATTGCATTTGCATATACCTACTCGCGATTAACTTCCTCGAATACGGAGTGCTGCGCAACCAAGAATTGGGGCCTCCGAAATTAAAACAAAAACCTGTAAGATAAAAACAATCTCCTTTCCCTCTCAACGACACCGGAGTGACATTCAAACGAATTTAAACGGGCAAAGCAGAAAATAAAAAAAACAGACAGAGTCTCACAAGGAGTGTTTGGGGTGCTGCCTGTCTTCTATCGGTAAGTTCGATGCCGATTGGAGCATTGCGCTTATTCTGGACCTGGCTTATTTCATCCACCGTTGGTGCGATAACAAGATTTGGCATTTGCATACCTGCAGCATATGCATCGCCCGTTCCGCCTGGCGAGAGTGCATTTAAGCAAACCGTCCCAAGCATAATCGCTGTGCCTCAGCGTGTGCGCGCGCGCGCGAAAAGCGAAATCACGGTGCACACAACCGAATACAACAGCAACAAAAAAAAATCCATTTAAATTCCAATCCCTCGTTTGATCGTACACGCTGCCTGCGCACACTGGGCCCTTTAATGTCAGCTTCATGCACATGTTCATGTTTGCATTTAAATTATATCGCCAATGTGTCTCGGGCGCTCGTCGTTGTAGTGTAGGGTTTTTTGTTTTGTTTTGTTGGTCTGATGATGCCGAGATGCCTCCAGGAGATACTGCCGGTGACGCCGGGAAATAGCGCATCCTTCACCCTGTTGGAGGCACTCTCGTCGAATATCACACGAGAGTTTCTTGCTTTCGAAAACGAGAGATAAGAGCGATAAGGGAAAATGGTGTTCCATTTGTGCCATCCCACCCAAACTCCCAGCACACAAAGCGGCCACACTCGGGTTAAAATTAAAACTGTAGAAAATGAAGCCATTTATTGGCGCACGGGTACACTGAAGATGCACTGGGTAGGATGCACCGAAATAAGTTTTCCCAAAACTATCCACTTCAACTCACCGAAAATCGGGAATCAATTCAAGCAGTGGGAGATTCCTGGATTGACCTTTTGCTTTTATGGAGCACAGAAGCAGAAGCGAAAGCAAAAAAAACAACAATTTTCCGTGAACTTTTCCAACCATTTTCTTTAGCCTCGTTTTTTTTTTGCTGATTGAGAAAACTATCGAAACTAGACTTTTCCAATTTTCCAATCGTCTCGATAGCGTCTCTGTCTCAAGTGAAGCACAGAGCAAAGAACGCTTCAAGTGCTTCGATTCTTCTTGCAGATGCAGAAAGAAAAAAAGAAAAACAGATCGTCGTTATATTGGGCCCGGGATGGTGATCATAGAAAAAACAGCCAAAGAAAGTGGGCGGCTTCTTTTCATCAGCAGTAAAATGCGCATCGTCCTGCAAACAGTGACCCCTTTTTCTCGTTTAGTTTTGTGGAGCTGGGCCGAACCGAGTCCGAGTGCAAAGTAAACTCTTCAGAATCGAAAAGTTCTTTCCGAGACTCGCTGGGCACTGGCTGGGCTAGGTCCGAAGGGAGCAAAAGCTGGGTTCACTTTCACTATTTTATGACTTTCCAATTTTCCGGTGGCAGTAAATTCGTAACACTTGCCTGTTTTAAACCCCAAACACGGGGCTACTTTTAATCCTTCCAAGGATAATCACTTCGTTGCGAGGTTGAGCATTAAATGGTAAAACAGAGGCAAATGGTTTTTCGCACAAATTGTTATCGTAATTGTACTTCGAAGAGACTGAAGAGACGTTTGGCTAACCGGCACACGCACGCACTTTAATGCCCTTTCCTGGTATTTTAATTATAAATGTCCTTCTTCACGAGCGTACCGATTGGCGTTTGTGCAATCACAAGCTGCTGGAAACAATCGGTACCTCAATTATGTATGGCAGGTGGATGTCAAGTTTAAAAGCATTTTCATGGAAATTTCGGTTTTGAATGGCTGTAATGTAAGGTGAGGAGACCGTAGAGCAGAAAGAAAGGGACTGAAATTTGATGTAAGTGTTGTTTTCCTGGAGGGATGGACGAACGTTTGCTTTAGTTTTGGAAGGTTTCACTGAAGAAGGGATTTTAATATTTCAGAAATTTGTTGAAACGGTTGGTATAACTATAAATTCAAAATGCTTTCCAAGTATAATACAATTTACAAACGGACAAACGGATTAACTCTAAAAAACAACAAATATACTTATGATTAATAAAACAGCATGTTTACGGCCAGACTGCCGTTTGCCTAGAATAATAATACTTATCGAACGTATAAAAGTTTGCGTTAAATCGTTACATGCATCCTTGTTTTTCCCCTCTTTCTCCTGGTTAAACTTGCCATTTTTCCTTTGAATGGAAAATTCTGTTATCCCTCCATTACACCGATGACGCACGGACAACTCGTCGTACATGGTTGTAATTGTGCTGGGATGAAACATTTATCACCCCTCTGCGGGAGACACAAAACCTTAACACACACACACACTCACACACACACCATCATCATTTGTATGCGGTTGTAGGGCTTATGCTGTGCAGAAAATTCGCCTCTACGGACAGGGAATCAAGGAAAATGTGATAAAAACTGTGTCCCGCACATTGTTGGAACGCAGTTTTACCTTACTGTTATTTACACGAGGGATATTTTCCCTGTGCTGTGCGGGGAGGAAGTGTTAGAAGGGTCAACGAACGGGGAACGCACATGTGCGTTTTATCATTCGTGCACTATTTACACTAAAATTGCATTCCAGATTCACGTTCGGTCACTTTTTCTCTCTCTGTTTTTTGGGGGAATTTTCTTTGTAGACCTTCGGAAAGACATCAAGAACGCAGTTTTCTTCTTTTCTTGCTCGGAGGGAACCAGGTGCCTTAGGAAAGGCCGGTATTGAATCAGCTGAGCCCAACCAGGACAGTCGCCGATGTCAAACGAGTATTACTTAGATACGATGGAGGGATTGCGAGTTCAAAACGCTAATAATTCCTTCGGCTTACCGAGAAGGTTGTCCGATGACACTTCAACCAGCGTAGGTTTTAGGGTGGTACCGAACAGGAAGGAAAACGGCGCTAGTTTGAACCGGATAGAGGTGGCTACATTAGCCACAAAGGCACACACACAATAGGGTTTCGAAACGGGAAGACCAGGATCAGGATCAAGGGAGAACAGCTAGGAAGTGCGATTATTAATATGGATGTGCTTAGGCGTAATTTATTTTAATAATGAATGACAGTTTCGGTAAAACGGGCAGGGACATCACACAGGGAATCTTTTGTCCTGGTGTGGCGTGGCCATGTTTTCTATTTCGGTTTTTTTTTTTAACTTTTCCCTCCTAGCTGGTCGCGAATAAAGAGGGAGCGATTCCCGTTTTCCCTCGGAGGTTGTGCCCTGTTTGATCAATTTTTATTTTCCCGCTTTCCCGGGTGCGTTAATGGATGCTAATGGGGTGTGTGGTTGATGCTGTGTCGCATAATCGGGAACAGTTTTTTATTGAGGTGTAGGATTCGAGGTTCTTTAGGTGTGTCGTCCTTTTTTTGGGAGAACAGGAATTCTGGAAGGGTTCGAATTTTAATTTATTTCCGCTTAAATGACAGCATTTAGTGTCAGTAGTGGTAGGTGACAATAGGTATCCCTTCGATGTAAATTAATCACAATTTTTGAAGTTATTTAGGCACACTTAATGGTAATCTAGTATTATTGTCTAAAACACATACATATAAAGAAGTAATCACTGCAAAAGCTACAAGAATTCGATATGTTCTTCACAATTTCTACATTGACCATCACAAATTCTTTTAAAGGTTGTTGACCTCACCCAGAGGGTTCCCCTGCGCAAATGCCAAAAAGTCATCCTCAACCTTCTCGTTACCTTCTCTCCAAAGCATCTTAAGATTGTTTCGGTACAATCGTACCGCCCCTAGTACATTGGGCACTCTCAGTAATTCTGCCCTTAACACGCAACACTGCCACTTACCGAGAGTTGAAAATCGTGCACCAGGATTAGACGTTAGGTGACACCCGGTTCTACCGCAACAAAATCAGTTCGTGCCCGGCAACCCTCCACCATTATGCGTAACAGAGAAATGCAATTTGCTCGCCTAAAGCCACGCATATGCATTTATTATCTAAAAAAAAAGGGGGAATTCTCCGTTGCGTTACGATTTGCACCACACAAAAGGATGCGAGAAGATTTAGCATCCAGAGTAGGGAGAAAAGCGAGCAAAACAAAACACCGAAAGCAGACACAGAGAAATAGTTCGTCGTGAAATATGAGAATAAATCAAATCCGGTGCGGAATGTCCGTGGCCCGCTGCCATCTTGTTTGATCGAATTAATATCGCATAAAAGACCGTAATCCACCAACTGTCAAGTGCAATAAGCGTTGGCAGGCGAGAGTGAACACTATCGGTCCACTTAGGGCGATCGAAAAGCGTCGCGTACCCCCGAAGGGAATCGCCTCCGATAGCACGTGCACCATTTCCCTTCGGGGGATGATGCACACACGTGCTCCCGGGTACGTGAGCATCAAGTGCGTGTCTGGATTCGAGATCCCGAGCACCACTCCGCATTCCTCCGTGTCAAGCGCAGCCCGTGAACCTGACGCCCGACGTCGTCCTTGATGTCCTCGCCCTAAGAAACATTTTTGCCTGTACACGCGTGGCACAGGAAATTGTTGGTGGCAAATTATCGATGACCCACGACAATGGTGACCACGGAAGGAATCGTTCGTAAATGATGCGTCGGCTTGGAGAGTTGGCGTAAGGGTGGACAAATTTTGATTCGTCACACGCCCACCGGAAAATGAAATCGATGGGCACTGGGCCGATTTCCCGTGGGATCCGTACTGTTCGATTTTTCCCTCCGATATGTGTGAAGCTGTGCTACAATCACAGAGTCTCATCAGTCCCGAAAAGCAGAGGGCGGAGAACAACTTTTTTGTTTTCGCACCTCGGCGTGGCCACGCCAACCAAAACAAACTTCAATGCGTTTAGAATTGATCAGAACCCGATTGCGAACGAAATCGGTTGGTCCTATCTGTGTCCTTGGGGAAATTTAACACCAAAACCCACAAAGCCACAGCTTTACCACAGCAGCACGCGTTGGGTCGCCTTGTTTTGCGTCAAGTGATGAAATTTTCAGCCCACCTGATCGGGCTCGGTTGGATTGAAAATTCACTTTCATTCTTTGTTTCTGTGCTCCCAAACAAGCGTATGTGCCAAACGAAAGTCGATTCTCGATTTCCCAGGTGTAAAAACAACAACTTGAAAACTCTCGTCGGCGGCGGAGAAAAACCAATTTTGCCTTTATCTTCGACTCGTTCATGGAAGGTTTCGTTCGAAAAGGAAAATCGTCACCTTCTTCCTACGCATCTCGGAACACCGGGATAAGAAGATTCAACCAAAGCTCATTTCCGACGCAATTTGAGTGTCGCGTGTCGCGATTCCAAATCTAAATCCGAACCACCACAACCGAGAAAGATTGGGAAGGGACAAGATTGGCCAGAAATCAAACAGCCGTGTGGGGACTCTTTGATGTTTTCCATCGACATGTGGCCCCACGAGTGCGCTTACCGAAACCTTTTGAGACAGCCGTTTTACGAAAAACACTCCGAAAGGAATTTCGGATCTGAAGGAGGCTAATTTTAAACCCACTTTTAAGCACCTGACAACAGAGTTTAATTTAGCATAAACGATTCTACCTTAACTTTCAAACTCCACCATATGACTAACGATCCAGTCGTAGAATTTATCCACCCGTGTATAGACGGCCGGTATGCCACTGCCACACTTTTGCGGTCCAAAGCTAACAATGCCCACGACGTAATGGAGGGTTTGAATAGTTTTCATAAGCGGACCGCCTGAATCTCCGTTGCACGTATCTTTTCCGGGAGTTCCCAGGGCACAGAATTGTGTTTCTGTGAGCGGCACCTTAACGCGCTTGAGGTACGTCTCGTTGCAAGACTGCAGATCGAACTGATCGAGTGGGACGTACAGCTTAAATCGACTTCCAGAAGCTAAAAGATTAAGAGAACGATGTAGTAGTTATTCTTCCTTCGACGGGGTTAATGGAGGTGCTACCTGTTTCCGTTCGACCCCATCCGGCCGCCCACAAGCTGCCGAAGTATAGCTTCTCTTTGTTCGGTGTACCAGGTTCGGGCAAACAGATTGGCTTCACGAACTCATTATACACAGCCATTCCATCCAGTTCGATCAGCGCAATATCATTCGCCCGATCGGCATGATTACCGTTGTAATCCTCGTGGATGATAAGCCTCTTGTAATCAAAGTCTTGCACCGGAGCGGCACAGGAAAGCTCATCTTCCAGATCTTCACAATCAATATCGGCCTCGGTGTCCCATTCTCCAAGACGAACTTTGTGTCTAAAAAGAAAAAAAAAATCTGTCAAATGAATTCTTCTAAAAAGCTATTTCTAATATACTTACAGCTCAATTCCGGCAGGAAGTCGTACGAAACAGTGAGCCGCGGATAGGACATATCTACGGTTGAGAAGAACTCCACCACAAGCGAATCGTTTCGTTCCTCGCCGTTGGTTGAAGTACTGAAGCAGGGCCATCCATGGGTACTGATCGATAGACGTTCGCTGTCCACCAACTATTCGATTTTCCATCTGCACTCCACATTCCTCATCGTTGACAGATCCTGTTCGACAGGTTAAACCCTTCCTCCGATCACATACATGCTTCAGAAGGTATGAGTCATCCACCTCTGTTCTCGCACTCTTCAACAAGAGGGTTAGATATTTCGGATCATTTCTAAAATGTACACAACGTCCAACGTTACCCTCTACGCTGCAAATAGTACCGGGTGAGACTTCGGTTTCTAAAATTACACACCAAAATTTTGGTAAATCAATGAGATTTTATAAAGTTGTTTAAAAAACAATAACAAACCTAAAGGAAAGATTTGCTGAACAAGAGTGAGCGTAACAATAATACACTGTACCAAGAGGAACATTTCGGTAGTGAAGTAGAACAATAACTGAGGTGCGAATGGTTCTGAATTCGATGAGCAAGCGAACCGGCACGCAAAATTCAACCAATCTGGGGTAAGTGATAAGACTTGTGGTGATCGCATACTGAGTTCGAGTGACGTAAGAATGGCCAAAATAAGGATTTTTTTTATCTAGATTAACTTGATGTTTAAAGAATTATTCAAAATTATGTGAAAAACCTTTTTATGTCATATTTCTTAACATATTTATAATTTATATTCGTCAACGCAGAGGTCCATAACGTAGCTAGGTGCTATAGTTCATTTCTTACTTTGTTTAAATTCAGCAAAGGTCACGCTGCCGGGACTGATAATAGACCAACGGCGATTCAAGATCACTCGATGATCGTGACCTCCTTTTGATGCTTCTCTATATACGGAGAGGTAAGTTGGTGAGCTCATAGTGTTTTCAACAAACAACCAATAAAAGCATCTCGATTCTCCAGAACTTTTAGCTCTTTTGGTCATCAAAATTCAATTCCTCTCGTTGGATACCTTTTACCCAAACCTTCTCCCAGTTGTGGATGATTACAAAAACGAAATCAAACAGCCGTGTGGGGACTCTTTGATGTTTTCCATCGACATGTGGCCCCACGAGTGCGCTTACCGAAACCTTTTGAGACAGCCGTTTTACGAAAAACACTCCGAAAGGAATTTCGGATCTGAAGGAGGCTAATTTTAAACCCACTTTTAAGCACCTGACAACAGAGTTTAATTTAGCATAAACGATTCTACCTTAACTTTCAAACTCCACCATATGACTAACGATCCAGTCGTAGAATTTATCCACCCGTGTATAGACGGCCGGTATGCCACTGCCACACTTTTGCGGTCCAAAGCTAACAATGCCCACGACGTAATGGAGGGTTTGAATAGTTTTCATAAGCGGACCGCCTGAATCTCCGTTGCACGTATCTTTTCCGGGAGTTCCCAGGGCACAGAATTGTGTTTCTGTGAGCGGCACCTTAACGCGCTTGAGGTACGTCTCGTTGCAAGACTGCAGATCGAACTGATCGAGTGGGACGTACAGCTTAAATCGACTTCCAGAAGCTAAAAGATTAAGAGAACGATGTAGTAATTATTCTTCCTTCGACGGGGTTAATGGAGGTGCTACCTGTTTCCGTTCGACCCCATCCGGCAGCCCACAAGCTGCCGAAGTATAGCTTCTCTTTGTTCGGTGTACCAGGTTCGGGCAAACAGATTGGCTTCACGAACTCATTATACACAGCCATTCCGTCCAGTTCGATCAGCGCAATATCATTCGCCCGATCGGCATGATTACCGTTGTAATCCTCGTGGATGATAAGCCTCTTGTAATCAAAGTCTTGCACCGGAGCGGCACAGGAAAGCTCATCTTCCAGATCTTCACAATCAATATCGGCCTCGGTGTCCCATTCTCCAAGACGAACTTTGTGTCTAAAAAGAAAAAAAAAATCTGTCAAATGAATTCTTCTAAAAAGCTATTTCTAATATACTTACAGCTCAATTCCGGCAGGAAGTCGTACGAAACAGTGAGCCGCGGATAGGACATATCTACGGTTGAGAAGAACTCCACCACAAGCGAATCGTTTCGTTCCTCGCCGTTGGTTGAAGTACTGAAGCAGGGCCATCCATGGGTACTGATCGATAGACGTTCGCTGTCCACCAACTATTCGATTTTCCATCTGCACTCCACATTCCTCATCGTTGACAGATCCTGTTCGACAGGTTAAACCCTTCCTCCGATCACATACATGCTTCAGAAGGTATGAGTCATCCACCTCTGTTCTCGCACTCTTCAACAAGAGGGTTAGATATTTCGGATCATTTCTAAAATGTACACAACGTCCAACGTTACCCTCTACGCTGCAAATAGTACCGGGTGAGACTTCGGTTTCTAAAATTACACACCAAAATTTTGGTAAATCAATGAGATTTTATAAAGTTGTTTAAAAAACAATAACAAACCTAAAGGAAAGATTTGCTGAACAAGAGTGAGCGTAACAATAATACACTGTACCAAGAGGAACATTTCGGTAGTGAAGTAGAACAATAACTGAGGTGCGAATGGTTCTGAATTCGATGAGCAAGCGAACCGGCACGCAAAATTCAACCAATCTGGGGTAAGTGATAAGACTTGTGGTGATCGCATACTGAGTTCGAGTGACGTAAGAATGGCAAAAATAAGGATTGATTACTTTATCTAGATTAACTTGATGTTTAAAGAATTATTCAAAATGTTGAAAACCTTTTTATGACATATTTCTCAACATATTTATAATTTATATTCGTCAACGCAGAGGTCCATAACGTAGCTAGGTGCTATAGTTCATTTCTTACTTTGTTTAAATTCAGCAAAGGTCACGCTGCCGGGACTGATAATAGACGAACGGCGATTCAAGATCACTCGATGATCGTGACCTCCTTTTGATGCTTCTCTATATACGGAGAGGTAAGTTGGTGAGCTCATAGTGTTTTCAACAAACAACCAATAAAAGCATCTCGATTCTCCAGAACTTTTAGCTCTTTTGGTCATCAAAATTCAATTCCTCTCGTTGGATACCTTTTACCCAAACCTTCTCCCAGTTGTGGATGATTACAAAAACAGACTTGTATTTGTTAGCGCAAATCCATCTATTCATAGGCAGATTCAACCCCCGAACAACGTATGCATGAAATAATGAATGAGTGTCGCTGCAAAACCACCCTACAAACCTGAACCTAACGAAACGATGAAAATTCGATCCGGAAGCACAAGACAAATGTAGAACATTCCCACAATAGCGCATGCATCCCAAACACAGTGGGAGAAATAAAAACAACATGCCGAAGAGATTAAAGTTACGAACATGAATGGGTCTGGGAATCAATTTTATGCTCGGCTCCATGCTGCAAAAGGCATTGCTAGACACATCCACATTCCCTTCTAAGCCCAATCCCGGGGAGCATGCTGTTGGGAGCGTTATTCAATTGATCTGGATAATAAATGTAAATCTATTTACGAAGGACATCCGACTGCTTCGTACGCAAATGACGCATCCACGCAGCCACGCCACGGCACAAAGAGTAAACGCAAAAATTAGTGCAAAATCCCCATCGCTGTACCCGAGTGCTTGATGCTCATCGACGATGGTGATGCCGCAGCAGCAAGGCAGCAGCAGCAGGACAGAACAAGCAGTACAGAACGGTAAAGGGCCGCGATGAATGAGTCCCAGTCGGAGTGCGACAGGTGAATTGCAATTAATTTATTCTAAAATAGACAAACAGCTTCTCTTTTGTGTAGGTACGGTTAAAAAAGGGATATCTTCGCTTCGCCGAAAGCGAACTGTCCACCCTCAACACAGCAGTCCGGGGAGAGCTGCTCTGCTGGGAAAGTCACGTCGACAGCTACTGAGCTGGGTACTGCTTCGTGCACGGCTTGATGGCGCAGAATTAATAGGTATTTAAATGGATTCCTTATTAGCGACCGGGCAAGAAACGTTTGCAAACTATCCGCACCATAGCTTGCCGCGGACTCGGCAACATTTTAATAGGAAAGTGCGTCGTCCGCCGTGCTGTGTGCGCGGATGGGGCAAATTAGTTCGTCCGCTTACTTACTTGCTGCTGTCAGTGACGCCCCGTTCAGGAGTCAGTCCGCATTGCGCATCTGAAGCGTGCATTTTGACAGGCGAATGGTACAAAAACATTTGAACCGAAACCTCGCCAAACGTGAATAATTATTCTGCAAGTAAAGAGAAAAGAGCCGATGCTTCGGTCGATGCCGATCGATCTCGGAGGCATGCAGTGACTTTATGTGGATTGTTCGGTACATGGACCGGTGAACTTTGGTGAGCTGAAAATCGCCGCCTTGTTGCTCATTAGATATGCAAAGACATTTAAAGAAACATGTCTGTGGAATGGGAGGAGAGAGAGAAAGAGAGGGATAGAGGGAAGGTGGACAGGCGCTAAAGGTTGTTCAATCGGGTAGAGACCTCGACTAGGAGGAACCGATTGATTTCTTCTGTTTAGGGGAGTTCCCGTAGATATGTACATCGTTTAATGCCAACTCGTGTATGAAATGCAGATTATCGGAGTTGGTTGGTAGCTACTTCGAGTCATAATTAATTGGGTCAAAGAATTATTATTACTTTCAGACCAGATATCCAAGACTTGAGCTTGTCTTCCAACAGACTTCCAGCACATTAAAACATGAATTTAATCAGGAAAATGGATTCAAGTGGAAGAAACATTTGGTTATAAATTTATCGCCACTTACTTCAAGAAATCAATTTCCATTTTCCTCTCATTTGCTCTTCACCAAATTCCAGATTCCCTGGGAAACCACTTTGGTCCGCTCTCCCTAGATTACGATTGCATAAATCGTGCACTGTGATCCACCAGTACCGATTCTGCCAATATCTTGATGGACAATGTTGTGTTCATCCCAGACACTCTTCGCTTTCCACACGTACACAAGAAAACGCCTCAAGCACCCATAAGGTGTTGCAACCACTTAGCGTATGCGCGCGCGAGAGAAATTCCTGCCAAATGGCTCCGGTCAATCGGTTGGTCGGCGCGTTCGGAGAAAAGTAACTGTAGGGCCACGCATCCTTCACGATCGATCACTTCGCGTACAGCTCGAAACAAAAGCCGTTCAATGACGCATCTTCACGTCTTCGCACCATCTGGCACTCTTGACGGCGAATGCGCCCCCCGATTGGTCCGGTAAAAAAAAAATCCCGAGCAAAATCAATCACCATTTGAAACGGTTTTTAATTAAACAATTTATCAGATTTATGTAACTCCCCGTGTCTCGTGGTGTCCGGAGACGGCAGGAAGGAAGCAAGCGGTGACCGATGGGTGGTGTGTGCATATTAAGTTAGCCAAAGTGGCCAACATTAAGAAACGATCAGTCAAAAAGCCGCTGAACATCGGGGGCTAGCCCAGAAACCAGAACTCACGAAAGAAACATGAAACAAGAGTGAACCCCCGAAAGGCAAGACAACATATTTATAATTTATATTCGTCAACGCAGAGGTCCATAACGTAGCTAGGTTCTATAGTTCATTCCTTACTTTGTTTAAATTCAGCAAAGGTCACGCTGCCGGGACTGATAATAGACCAACGGCGATTCAAGATCACTCGATGATCGTGACCTCCTTTTGATGCTTCTCTATATACGGAGAGGTAAGTTGGTGAGCTCATAGTGTTTTCAACAAACAACCAATAAAAGCATCTCGATTCTCCAGAACTTTTAGCTCTTTTGGTCATCAAAATTCAATTCCTCTCGTTGGATGCCTTTTCCTCAAACCTTCTCCCAGTTGGGGATGAACAGACTTGTATTTGTTAGCGCAAATCCATCTATTCATAGGCAGATTCAACCCCCGAACAACGTATGCATGAAATAATGAATGAGTGTCGCTGCAAAACCACCCTACAAACCTGAACCTAACGAAACGATGAAAATTCGATCCGGAAGCACAAGACAAATGTAGAACATTCCCACAATAGCGCATGCATCCCAAACACAGTGGGAGAAATAAAAACAACATGCCGAAGAGATTAAAGTTACGAACATGAATGGGTCTGGGAATCAATTTTATGCTCGGCTCCATGCTGCAAAAGGCATTGCTAGACACATCCACATTCCCTTCTAAGCCCAATCCCGGGGAGCATGCTGTTGGGAGCGTTATTCAATTGATCTGGATAATAAATGTAAATCTATTTACGAAGGACATCCGACTGCTTCGTACGCAAATGACGCATCCACGCAGCCACGCCACGGCACAAAGAGTAAACGCAAAAATTAGTGCAAAATCCCCATCGCTGTACCCGAGTGCTTGATGCTCATCGACGATGGTGATGCCGCAGCAGCAAGGCAGCAGCAGCAGGACAGAACAAGCAGTACAGAACGGTAAAGGGCCGCGATGAATGAGTCCCAGTCGGAGTGCGACAGGTGAATTGCAATTAATTTATTCTAAAATAGACAAACAGCTTCTCTTTTGTGTAGGTACGGTTAAAAAAGGGATATCTTCGCTTCGCCGAAAGCGAACTGTCCACCCTCAACACAGCAGTCCGGGGAGAGCTGCTCTGCTGGGAAAGTCACGTCGACAGCTACTGAGCTGGGTACTGCTTCGTGCACGGCTTGATGGCGCAGAATTAATAGGTATTTAAATGGATTCCTTATTAGCGACCGGGCAAGAAACGTTTGCAAACTATCCGCACCATAGCTTGCCGCGGACTCGGCAACATTTTAATAGGAAAGTGCGTCGTCCGCCGTGCTGTGTGCGCGGATGGGGCAAATTAGTTCGTCCGCTTACTTACTTGCTGCTGTCAGTGACGCCCCGTTCAGGAGTCAGTCCGCATTGCGCATCTGAAGCGTGCATTTTGACAGGCGAATGGTACAAAAACATTTGAACCGAAACCTCGCCAAACGTGAATAATTATTCTGCAAGTAAAGAGAAAAGAGCCGATGCTTCGGTCGATGCCGATCGATCTCGGAGGCATGCAGTGACTTTATGTGGATTGTTCGGTACATGGACCGGTGAACTTTGGTGAGCTGAAAATCGCCGCCTTGTTGCTCATTAGATATGCAAAGACATTTAAAGAAACATGTCTGTGGAATGGGAGGAGAGAGAGAAAGAGAGGGATAGAGGGAAGGTGGACAGGCGCTAAAGGTTGTTCAATCGGGTAGAGACCTCGACTAGGAGGAACCGATTGATTTCTTCTGTTTAGGGGAGTTCCCGTAGATATGTACATCGTTTAATGCCAACTCGTGTATGAAATGCAGATTATCGGAGTTGGTTGGTAGCTACTTCGAGTCATAATTAATTGGGTCAAAGAATTATTATTACTTTCAGACCAGATATCCAAGACTTGAGCTTGTCTTCCAACAGACTTCCAGCACATTAAAACATGAATTTAATCAGGAAAATGGATTCAAGTGGAAGAAACATTTGGTTATAAATTTATCGCCACTTACTTCAAGAAATCAATTTCCATTTTCCTCTCATTTGCTCTTCACCAAATTCCAGATTCCCTGGGAAACCACTTTGGTCCGCTCTCCCTAGATTACGATTGCATAAATCGTGCACTGTGATCCACCAGTACCGATTCTGCCAATATCTTGATGGACAATGTTGTGTTCATCCCAGACACTCTTCGCTTTCCACACGTACACAAGAAAACGCCTCAAGCACCCATAAGGTGTTGCAACCACTTAGCGTATGCGCGCGCGAGAGAAATTCCTGCCAAATGGCTCCGGTCAATCGGTTGGTCGGCGCGTTCGGAGAAAAGTAACTGTAGGGCCACGCATCCTTCACGATCGATCACTTCGCGTACAGCTCGAAACAAAAGCCGTTCAATGACGCATCTTCACGTCTTCGCACCATCTGGCACTCTTGACGGAGAATGCGCCCCCCGATTGGTCCGGTAAAAAAAATCCCGAGCAAAATCAATCACCATTTGAAACGGTTTTTAATTAAACAATTTATCAGATTTATGTAACTCCCCGTGTCTCGTGGTGTCCGGAGACGGCAGGAAGGAAGCAAGCGGTGACCGATGGGTGGTGTGTGCATATTAAGTTAGCCAAAGTGGCCAACATTAAGAAACGATCAGTCAAAAAGCCGCTGAACATCGGGGGCTAGCCCAGAAACCAGAACTCACGAAAGAAACATGAAACAAGAGTGAACCCCCGAAAGGCAAGACACTTGAACTATGGCCACGGCGTCTTTTGCGGCGTCTTTTAATGCTAAGCTCGTCCCGTCTCGTGACCCACCCACCACGGTCCCGAGCTGACCAATAATGTACGAGCCGCGAGTCGTGAGATGGGCGCGAGCGAGCGCGCGCAAAAATGTTCAGAGCTCGCGACGATTGGGTCTCGCATGACGCAACCAGGGAGCGAGAGAATCGAAGCGGGACAAGAGTAGAAAAAAAAAATCGTAAAGGGAAGTAAATTGATCTGTCTGGAGATTTTTCGAGTGCTGTCTCGAGGATTAATGTTTTGCTCTTATTGTTGTTGCCTGATATCGCTAAGTGTTGTGGTTGGGATTTTTTTTGTTGCTTTGGTTGGGGTCTCTTTCATATTTTTATGACGCTTTTTAAATATGTTTTCTGTGGCCGCGTGCGTCTTTATGCGGTGCGCTGTGGCTATCGGTTAGAGAGTGTGACTAATTGAAATGTTATTCAACTCCAGGCTAGCGATTGACATGTCTTGGTTGCTGTCGGTTGCTGGGGGATCGAGACGCTTTCGTAATACCTCTAATAGGATACTGAGTCGCTTTGCGGCGACAGCGTGTTCATTAGATTAAGCTTTCGGGACATTTAATTTATTAAATTAGGAGATCAATTTTCCATTCTTTTTATCCATAAACGGGAATATTCTTCTTAGTGTCTTATTGCACCCTTAAAATGTTGCCACGAGTCACTCAACGTAACGCTTAATCTCAAACATCGAAGGAAATGCTCTCCAAAATGACGCGTCCACAACAAATTAACCTCAATGAAATTGACTCAATTGTTGATCCGTTTGTCGCCATTGTAACTCTTCTATTCTTTCCCTCCGTTTAATCGTTACGTTACCTTTAAAATACCCTGTTCCTTCTCCAACAGTCTAGGCACACTCGTGGTGGATGCTGCACGGAACAAGAATCAAAGGAGAACGTACCTCCGAAATAGCCTCAAAATTGGTGTTTCTTTCTGTCGATTCTTTCTCGATTCGATTCCTCAAGCAATTTACACGCGCCCGCGGAGTGTGTGGACTGTGATTTTTTTTTGTTCTCTTAAGCATAAAGTACAACTGGCTGCCTGCCCCATTCAAGTGTCCGAAGAAAATTGTTCTTTTCATGTTAGATTTGTTCGCATCATCGGCCCTTCATCAGCATCAGGCTGTAGTGTGTGTGCGTGTGGCTCTCGAAGAGGAACGTTTAGCATTAGCCCATTCAAACCATGCCAAGGCATCGCCGAGATAAGTTCTCTTTTGCTTCGCGCCCCAACCAAACCCAAACGTAATGGCTGGTGATGGCTTTTATTTTCTTTACCTTGCGATCCTCGCCCTGCATGATCATCGTCTGCTTTAGCCAGTCCGTGTACCATAAATGGGAGAATCTTTACGTCTCCTTTAATTCATAGACCTCTCTTACAAACAACGGCAACGGCAACAACAAAAAAAACGATCATTCTTCACTGCTGTTCCGGCAATCTGGGAGAAATGGGACGGCAGTCTCAAGGGAGCGCGAGGTGCGAAATAACTCTATTAACGGAGGTTCCAACAAAACCCGGGGTGTAAAAGTGCTGCGAGTCCAATTTCGATTTGATTTGGCTGTGTGTGTTGTTTTTTTTTAATTCTTTTCTAGAGTTTTCTCTGCCCTAGACGAAGAAGTTTGGCCCCTAGGAAAGCGAGTAACAACTGTCCGACGCATTATGCACGGTTTAAAGCGATATGAAAATTTCTTTCGCTACTTTTCTGTACAATTATTCCACACCGAATTGGTTGGTTTGGGCGTTGGGGCTATTGGCTAGGGAACAGGAGATGTACCATAATAGAACGGATTTGAATGGCGAATGTCAGAGTATGTGTGTGTGTGTGCGTTGGTGCGTTTCAAGATGAGCCTTTAATTTAGGTCATTTTGCAGAAGCCGATAAAAGCAGCGCAAAATGAATTATTCCTTCGGTTCCGGTCGAACTTAAATTGGAATCGAGATGGGAGCAAACTAATATGCTGACACAGATGGGAGCAAAAGATCTGACCTACTGGAGCGTGATGCGATGCGATTTGTTTGAGAATTCCAAGTAGTTTAGTTGCAAAAATAAGAGCATCTGGAAATTGTGTCAATATTCCGGAAGGAAACTTGATGGAATATTGGAGAATCCCTTCCCCTATTTTCTCCGATAAAATTGCATCCAACGATGTCGTCCCTAGAGCCTGAGCAAATGTAATACTAATCGCTCCACACAGACATAATAGTGTCGAACAGTGACATTTCCGCAGGCGATTGTTCTTCCCACGATGACGTTTCCGATTGATCCTGTTCCTTCTGCATAGCGAAACCGTTCGCAAACCATAACTAAACGACCAACCTCCAAAACTCGAGCAAAACGCACCCATGCAAGTGTGACAAATCATCGTGAACGGTTGGCCGTCGGTCGCACAGGACATGCCCATGCCCGGAAGTGGCTTTGCGTGAGGGAAATGGCTGGGAACCGTTCGCACACTTCACTACACCCCAAAATGAGTCTCAATCGCTGCGTCAATCAGCCCCGGCTTGGATGGTCATGACAATTGCGCTCGACGATCGCCATCGGTTTGCACGGACGGAGGCTCTACGTCTGTTCTAACTGACAGAGCATCCCTAAACTCCTCGCTTTTTCGCGATGCTTTTTCCCACATCCCTCTGTGTACGGTAGCGGGTGGCGGATATGAAAACGTGACTTTCCGATAGTGAGGGTTCTGCCGATCGGACGTCGTTCACAAAACGTTCGCTACAGATTCGCAACGCTTCCACTGGGAGGGTTATTATCGTACTCGCCAGGAAAAAAAAGCGGAGAAATTCGCAAATAAAATGCTGCATCAGCGACGACCAATGTGCAACAAAAATCCGGCGCCATCCTTCATTGCACTCGCCCGGAGAAGGTATTGGAAATTAAACAAACTCATGTCGACAGTGACATTGTCATTCCACCAGCGAGCCGTTTTGCTGCCCTGCTGGTGGGGTTGGCGTTTTTTTTCTTCTCTAACTCTACTCAACACCACCATGAAAAGTCATTGCAAACATATAATTGACAGGCAGTGAAAATGTGACAAATTGATGGTTGACGGACTAGCATGCATGTACGGGGAAAATCGTGCAAGCGGTATGACAATTGATCACAATTCGGCGTTTGAAGATGAGCCTTTAATTTAGGTCATTTTGCAGAAGCCGATAAAAGCAGCGCAAAATGAATTATTCCTTCGGTTCCGGTCGAACTTAAATTGGAATAGAGATGGGAGCAAACTAATATGCTGACACAGATGGGAGCAAAAGATCTGACCTACTGGAGCGTGATGCGATGCGATTTGTTTGAGAATTCCAAGTAGTTTAGTTGCAAAAATAAGAGCATCTGGAAATTGTGTCAATATTCCGGAAGGAAACTTGATGGAATATTGGAGAATCCCTTCCCCTATTTTCTCCGATAAAATTGCATCCAACGATGTCGTCCCTAGAGCCTGAGCAAATGTAATACTAATCGCTCCACACAGACATAATAGTGTCGAACAGTGACATTTCCGCAGGCGATTGTTCTTCCCACGATGACGTTTCCGATTGATCCTGTTCCTTCTGCATAGCGAAACCGTTCGCAAACCATAACTAAACGACCAACCTCCAAAACTCGAGCAAAACGCACCCATGCAAGTGTGACAAATCATCGTGAACGGTTGGCCGTCGGTCGCACAGGACATGCCCATGCCCGGAAGTGGCTTTGCGTGAGGGAAATGGCTGGGAACCGTTCGCACACTTCACTACACCCCAAAATGAGTCTCAATCGCTGCGTCAATCAGCCCCGGCTTGGATGGTCATGACAATTGCGCTCGACGATCGCCATCGGTTTGCACGGACGGAGGCTCTACGTCTGTTCTAACTGACAGAGCATCCCTAAACTCCTCGCTTTTTCGCGATGCTTTTTCCCACATCCCTCTGTGTACGGTAGCGGGTGGCGGATATGAAAACGTGACTTTCCGATAGTGAGGGTTCTGCCGATCGGACGTCGTTCACAAAACGTTCGCTACAGATTCGCAACGCTTCCACTGGGAGGGTTATTATCGTACTCGCCAGGAAAAAAAAGCGGAGAAATTCGCAAATAAAATGCTGCATCAGCGACGACCAATGTGCAACAAAAATCCGGCGCCATCCTTCATTGCACTCGCCCGGAGAAGGTATTGGAAATTAAACAAACTCATGTCGACAGTGACATTGTCATTCCACCAGCGAGCCGTTTTGCTGCCCTGCTGGTGGGGTTGGCGTTTTTTTTCTCTAACTCTACTCAACACCACCATGAAAAGTCATTGCAAACATATAATTGACAGGCAGTGAAAATGTGACAAATTGATGGTTGACGGACTAGCATGCATGTACGGGGAAAATCGTGCAAGCGGTATGACAATTGATCACAATTCGGTGAACTAGTGGATGGCTTGAGCCTTCGGGCAGTTGCAAGTAATTATGGGCTAAATGCAGCAGATTGATTTGGGCAATTTTCATGGCACCAATGGAGGCTGGATTTCTATTTCTAACAAGCGATTGGGCAGTCTGTACTACGTGAGATCGTGCCCATTTGGAGATTATAGTTTCCAACATCTATGGAGTACATAAAAGATTGATGGAGATTTATATCTCTAATTAAAAGACAATATTTTATTGAAGTAATTTCAAGTATTCGAGTAACCCGGACCACAAATAATTATATTGTAAGGTGAAAAGTAATTAATTTATACGAGATAACATAAAACTAGCTCTAAGAATTGAATAAAAAATAAGGAATCACGGTTTACGATACATAATTTTCCGTAGAAATAATTCTATTGAAATGCTTTGATCGTGTAAGCGTAATTCATGTTAAATTTACCATCAAAAGAGAACGTTTTATTATCAGCTAGAAATAAAAACAAATTCCAATTGGGGGAGAGAACAAATATAATAAAACAAAAACACAACAGGCTAGGTGCGAGAAGAATAATTTTCCAGCGAAATAATTCCGCGTTCGGTCAGCGATAAGCTTTATTTCGCATTCCGTAATGAAGTGTAAAAATAATAATTAAAATCCTCGGAATGTACAAAACGGTGGCTTATGTTCGAAAAAAAAAACCCCCACACAACCGAAGCAAATCACGCATCCAGTGTGCAGGTGTGTGCACGGTTCATTTGGTTGGAAAATGGAAATTAGTGCTAATGAAACGCACGGGGGTGCCGGTTTGGATGCATTTTCATTCCGCCATTGATTCGGATGAGAGATGTAAGCCATATCCGGTTCATCAGTGATTGATTACAATTCTATCGAGTTTGGAAATGATTTTTTTTTTATTGATAAATGTATGCATTTTCTATCACAATTGTACTAACAAAGAGATAAAAAACACTTATTTTAAATTTATTTACATGTAATTCGTTCGTGAAGGTTCCTTTTACTGTCGTTGAAGGCAATCCCTCAAAAACCTGACCACCACAAACTCGCACACCAACTTTAAGGAATGTTAAAAGCCCTTTTGTTCGCGTCACACTTAAAATGGCAACTCGAAACCCGCTCACGAACAAAAACCCGAGACGGTATTTCGATACGGAACAGAACGCTTTGTCGAGCCGTAATGCCATAGCTGCGCGTGTGTACCCGAACCCCCCGAATGATTAGGCAAATTGATTTCGGTTCTTCAGCGCTTCAACATTTCTGTGTCTGCCCCGGCTGCCAATCGGGCGGAAGAATTCATTCAATAAGCAAAATACCACCAGTTCTGATTGCTGTCGTCCTCGGTGTGTCCGAAAAAACTCAACCGATGTGTGCAAATCGCGATCACTTAACCATCATCATCAGCATGATCGGGGTGTCGCTGGATGTTTTTTTGTGTGTGCCATTCTTCGGTTGCGCTTCAATATGCGATCGACACCTTGCTCACGATCGGCGAACAGGATAGTTTGTAGTTATGCTTTTTTGTGTCTGTGTGTATGGAACTGGCAGTGTGAAATCGATACTCACGATCTGCGATTTTGAGGTGTTTGAATCATTTGTACCTGGGGCCTAATGTTGCTTGTTGCGCATGGCATAAACAGTCAACCGGTGAGTGAAAGACGCTTGACAGAGGAGCCAGAAGGAACTCCATTTTTTCTACCCCCTCCTCTTTTGATAACTTCAAAGACACTTTTTCCCACCGAATGGTTAATGTCGAGAAGCAGCAAAACGGTTGTGACTCACACACTGTTTGAAGATGGCAAAGATCCAGCAATCCACGAAGATCACCCGAGAAGACAGTTGCTTTCGACCACAGCAAACCGCACGTTCGACAGACCGTATGTTCGGTTCGGTGTGAAAGAAACGAAGCAACTCCAGATGGTAAGCAGCTTCACAGCCCAAAGAGGCAACCTCGAACAACACCCATTACGCTAATCAAAACCCACGGCATTCGGTCGACGCGAAGAGGGACAAGTATAATGTTATGCCAAACTCGCGGGCTCAACATGTTTTTCCTCAACCACACATATGTACACATGTTGCATCTCTCTTACCTCTTGCCCCCCCTCCTTCCCTTCCACCTTCCAGGAGGACACATAAAAGGAACGAGCGGGGGCACGATTTGCATTGAGATTAAACTGGAATAGACAATGAATCGGAAAATAGAAACAAAACAGTTTTGCAGGCAGCAAGAGGTCGCGCGCGCACTCTCCAGAGGTCGAACCAGTAGCTTCTAGTGCTCCCCGACGCCGAGAAGCTGGCTTTCGTTTTCCAAAACCATCCGAGAGTCAATTTATTCTGAAATCAATTAAGCCGTTTCAGAACGAACAGAAGCCGGCGTCGCTGTTGTTTTTTTTTTTGTTTCGTTCACTCTTCGCGCGTTTAATCTGCGGACTAGAGGTGCTGCAGTGCACGGTTTTGGGAGAAATACATACGCGATTTCGCGTAAATTTCCATTTCCATGCGGTGGGGTGAACTAATTTAGAGGAGCGAATGTGCTTTCCCCTTTTGCTACGTTTGCTTCGCACTGTACGGGTAGCAGCATATGCGACGTAATCCGCGTTGGAGCACATGGAAATTGAGTTATTTTTACACAATTAATGTAAGGAATTTTAAAAGCCTTTTTACCATCCGCCAGAGGTTGTCTAGTGCGGGGGGGAAATGGAATAGTTGGCGCTGCCAACCGGGACACGATTTGTGTGAGGCAAGCTGGATGTTCTTTTTGGGAGGAGTACGATAGACTAGAACGATCTCCGAAAAAAAGGTTTGGTTAAGATGGATGTTAATGGGTGAAGTTTTCGATTGAAAATTTCGCGGGAGAGTACAGGAATAGTTGCGGATTTGATTAGTCGTCTAATTAAGCAAATATTGTATTGTAGCTTCAAGTCCTGAACTCTAGAACCAAGAAGTTTTTTGTAGATGTACTCCAAGTCCTTCAGTATCCAGTAAAGTTAGTTATGCATCGCCGAATCGATCTTTGTTATCGAAAACAACTTCCAGCAATGCATTCCTGGAAGCGAAAACCCATAAATATGTAGATTTATCGGCTCAATTCATGCAAATTGCCATCACTCAGAATAAATTGTATTAATTTGCCTACCAATACACAATGCAAATACAATCCACCTTCGTGCGCTACCCATTTAGTGCCTGTGCCAAACACTTTCTCTCCAACTAACTTTGTGCATGAGGGAAGACAAAGATAATTTGTTTTGCAAATAATTGAACCTCCATTGGTCCGGGACTCATAAACAGTACACAGGACGTCCAGAACCAGCTCGGAGAACATTAGAAGCGGATTTTATTTAGCTCACCCATGACAAGACGAACCATAATTTACTGCCGAGTCCCATTAGCGAACCGTAGCGGGAGAAAATGAGCCACAAATCATCGGTTCGGTGTGATCCACACCGGCGAAGATCAATCCGCGTGAAGGAATGGCAGAATTTTCCACTCGAATGGGTTAACGACGGTGCGAGCGAATGAATTAGTTTGTGCAGTTCTAATCCGTTTCTGTTCCTGTGCATTCCCATCTTGAAGCGATCGACGTCCGAATGTGAACTTTTCCTACACCAAGCATCTCGTAAAATTGGATTTTATGACTTTTCCTTCCGATAGCCGGGCGCGATAAAACTTCTGTTTGTTAGACTAGTAATTTGCCAAGAGTAAAACATATTGACACATTGTGCAGAGTCGCGTAGAGTCGCGATGTTTTGCAAGTCCTTCGAATCGGGATTGACAAGCGTGACTAGTGCGCCATCGATGTGGTCAAGGATGAGCTCTCGAACAACAGCAAGTTAAAAAAACCGGGCTTAAAATTAGCTACGGTGAATTATTTTGATAACGCTTACATCAATTCCCAACAGCCAATCAAACGAGCGCGCTGCAGTCGTGCAATGTCGGGCAGTAAGGCGCCCTCGAGGCAAAAGTTGAAGAATTTGAAAGGTCTCTATTACCAACGACGCTC
>KZ061918.1:52743-110534 GCA_002091835.1 Anopheles maculatus | reverse complement strand
GACGCTCTGGACGAAGCCACGGTCTGGCGACGGTTGACATTGGGGATTTGAAATAACAATTATTCAACCCATTGACGCCGCATCAGCATCGGTGCTTGAAGCAACTCAACTTTCAACCTCCTTTTCGATGGGGCATTCAACAATCGCAACAATTTAAACGCTTTTAAAACGCGAACGAAACAATAACGGCATGGGGAAAGAGATGAGAGAACACAAAAAACACGCAGCCCCAAGCTCATGCAAAAGCATCGATCGCACGCAGATGCATAACATTGTTGACCCAGTTACGCCCGGCCGTGTCTTCGCCGAAATTTGCTCGCGCAATCTGTTAAAGTCGCGGCGAAAAATTCCGCACCGCCCGGGGGCGCCATCATTGTACCGCTCTCGTGCCGGCACTGTTCAAGTCTCGGGCTTTTCTGGCCACAGCACTCCTGTAACCGTACACCGGTCGAAGGTATTGAGGTGTGAAAATGTTTTCCTTCGCTGGACGCCAGGATTCCGGGTTTCAACGAGCGGAAGAGCCAACGCTCGCTGCACTGCAAGTGATATTAATTTGATTGAGTGTGAATAATGTGTCCCTCCACTGCCCTTCTTTCTCTCGCTCGCTGTAGCAGAGCTTCCAACAGTTCCGAGTACGAGTGGAGTTGAAGTTATTCAAAGAAATCCGGAAAACCCGATCCTTTCGAACCATTCGTGGTAGATCGCACACATGTAGCAAAAAGGGTCGACGTGCAAAACACGGCATAAACAAGATAGGGACAGAATACCAACAAAAAAAAAAACACCCCGAACTTGAAGGATCAAATTTCACTGAATATTGCTTCTTCTCGACGGTATCTGGACGGTCAACATGGTAAAACGAGAGCATGCATTTTTCACGGACCGTTGACTTCACTCCAACCAGGACACCAGGCGCTTGCTGCCCGTGCCGGGCGAGAAAGGGTACATTGATTTTTATGTTCTCTCCTAATCTCTCGCCGAACGCTACTTCGCTTTTGGGGAAGTAGCAGTTTTTTGCTTGGCAAGATTGTTTTTTGAATCGAAAAAGGATTGCTAAATGGAATGGAAAACAAGGGCAGACAAATCCATTTTCGGAAGTATGATGAACGAACACTAGCTGAATAGACTTGTCTGTTGCTTTAAGATTTCGAGGACCAGGATGACCCTTCAATCAGAAGTTGTAAAGAGAATTAAGAACACCTTATGCACACCTCTGAACAAAAAAAAGTTCCTGATACTCACCGATAGAGGACGCCACGCCAAAAGTTTACTGATGGATTCGTATGCGAATTATTGTTACGCAACTTAAAAAGTAAATGTCAGGACTTGAAACACCAATCATGACACAACTTCAATTTATCCACTTAATCATACTTTAACGAACTGCATTCGTTTCAGTTCAATTTATTAACCTAGACTACCCAAATACACTCAGAGTACATTCTGTTGACATTTGACAAGATTGACTAAGTGATCGATTTGGCTCTTTTTTGCCGTACCAGCAACCAGCCTCGTTCTAACTCATGTCTTGTCATGATGAACACACAGCATCTAGTCCAGCTCACCACAGACCGTAGTTTGTTAGTTCAATGGAAGTTCTTTGAAAGGAAACACCGGACAAGAAGATAGACGACTACCTGTTTTTGCTCCAAAAATTTTACAATCTACTCTCGGTAAAGAAACAATGTTTGACCATTTTCGCGTCGTGTGATTTAGACGACGGTTTGAGCGAGTTTTAGAACGAGTTTGGAGTCTGTGGTTAATTTTTTAGAAAGCAACCTCCAGTGATTCGATGCCGCTGGCACATGATTGGTACCAAGTTTTTGCGTGACTCTCTCGTGCGCGAATCCCCACGTAAGGGTTACTCGAGACCGTTGTTTGAACAGGAAGAACCAACGAACTAACCAACTCCCGCCCCACCCAAAAAAAAAAGCGAGGATTGATCCGAACCGCGACACACAGGTGCACGGCGCGCTATGATGTTGCACCGAATGCACACGACGAGACATGTTTGCAGTTCCATCCCCACACCGAGGGGACTGCCACCAGACGCTGCTAGCCCGGAATTAAATTACTGTTCTGTTTATTTGCTTTTACTATGCTCTCGCTCCTCTATCGCATGTTGCAGACAGTATGTGTTTTGTGGCCAACCCAGCCCACCAGCTTGTAATCAAATTTTCGCATCCAACAGAAATCGCATCACGTCACTCAATGGAACACACGCTGCTGCTTATGGTTCTGCCGGGTTGAAAAATGTGCATTTAATCCTTTCCAAACGGCCCTCAGCTAAATCGTTTCGCCAGTCGCGCGGGTTAACTGTTCGCGAAGTTATTAGAGGATTTTGCGAAAGCCGTTTATTTATTCGGTAAACCACGAACAAGGGAAGAAAAAAAAGCCAGCAATAGCTTTGTGTTTGGGTAAGCGCACGTTGCACCGTTTATGTTTAATTTAGTTTCATCAATCGATGGAAGTGAAAGTTTGGATTTTTTTTTCATTTACGAGTGGATTTATCGGAGATAAAGCTGTCATTCGAAGGTTTAAGTGCTTGCGTTATTTGTACGATTGAATTACAGGGATAGCTTAAATATTTCGATAAACCAAAAGCTGTTTCCGAAGCAACGATTTAAACGATTCTAGTGCTAGGTTTTACCCTACTTCAACCCAACACCGAATGTCGCTCATTCGGTTGATTGTGCGTTGAACGTTTCACATCAACTGGACACGCTTTAGAATACGGTCTGTGGTCTACACATCGTGACACGATTCACGCACGCTCGCGAACATTGACAGACAGTTCATTTCAGGTGGTGCTGATGCTCGGCACATCGTCCTAGGTTCGTCCCATGGAAAGCTGAATGCCTAGATGGTACGGCACTAAATCTGGATCCGCATCCTGGGTACCTTCGTGTGTTCCGATTGCATGTCAAAATGTGAAAACCAGAAAATGTACCCTTCAGCAACATCCATCCTCTCTCCCTTTGGAAGTGGAAATAATGATAGAAATTAAAATTTCACTCGATTTCGAATAATTTAAATCACGCTTCCGTTTCCCGAACAGCAGCAACGGCAAAACCAGCATTCGCGCACAGCAAGGTGCACCCCGGTGTGAAGTCGTCGAAGCAGATAGGCAGCCCACGATGAGTTAGGCTGCCATGTTTCCGTCATTCCGTACGCAGCAGGGGAAGCCGTCGCGATATGTGATAATTGTATGCAAAACTGTGCCTAAGCATGCAGCCCCGGTTCGCGTCCAGAAGCGCTTAAGCGAGCAGATAAAACGCCTAAGCGCTCGATGCTGATCTCGGGCGATAATGCCCCGCGACTACTCTCGCGGGGATATGAATTTAAACGCTTAATATGTTAAATATTATGTTAGTATTTATTTCATCGTAGAAGGATGTTTTTTTTGCCTGTTCGATTTCTCATTTCCACTGATGGTATGTTGTTTGTTTCACTTCAAAGGTTCTTTAGAAATGTGCGCTGTAATAACTGAGCTGTGTTTTGATCATTATCGGCACAATATGTTCACTTTCATCCTGCCCATTACTGCCGCATAACGCAACAACAGAACACAAATCAAATGCAGGCTTGGCTGTTTACTTTGAACATCGAACATCGGCGGGAGCTATGGAAAAGCTAGTTTTTCCATTTTCAAATGAATAGAATCGACATACCGGTCCTATTCTCGGGTGCTTTTGCTGATTAATGGATTGACTGGAAAATGTAGTTTTTCTTTTTAATTACTTTTTATCCATGGAAAAGCACGGGAAAACTGTTTAGGGGATAGAAGTGAATAGCTGCCTAAGTGGAAATTATTCATACAAAGCAAAGTATATGAATTTTGTAGGTATTTTGATGAATTTTTGTTATTCCAGAGCAAATATTATATACTAATATGAACCAAATCGCCAGTTAATTTGAAATACTATAGTTAGATCTTTTCAATTAATCTCATCTACATTTGACATAAGCCTGACATAAGGTGCTCTTAAATAAGCAACTCTAATCTGACAAATTTCTTGGAACCATACAAAGCTACAAACGGCACCATATGTTAAGCTAAGGCATGTAACATTTTGCTCCTGTGTAACTGGCCGACAACTGGCATAGAAATGCTTTTCAACCTTACCCATCGATCGGCTCCCGATCAAAGGGATTCCCAGTCTTTGCTTTCTCCCTTATTTTGAAGTTTTACATGTTATCCCAACTGCATCCCAGGACCACCTGAGCACTCATTTACCGTTTACCGTCGATGATCCGGGATGGTAATTTGAATGATGATAGATTTCCTGGAGAACTCATATGCATCTTTCAATTAGCGATTGGAGCAGCAAAGTGCACTGCTGTAATGCACTCTTTCGCTCTCTCTCTTTCTCTCGACCCGGTCCTGAACCTACTGTCATCAAAGACCCATAGGTCGTTGCATTATTTTATCTGATGTCGATGGGGAGAAGCGCGAACCCGCGTAAATGAACCGTAAATGCTGTATCCCATCTCTTCCTGGGTACATTTTGTTTTCATTCCAATCAGCCCGATGCATACCGAAAGGTGAGCTCTCGGTTGCAAAAAGCTGGTGGTCGGCTTCAGCTTCTACCATCTTTATTACTATTTATCCTGAAGCTGCGCGAAGCTTTACGGGAATGCGCGTGAAAATAAGCTGTTACAGGCTAGGCTTCTCTGCAGCTAGTGGCCTCTCTCCCTTTTATTAGCTTCATTTTATGATGCAACCGTGAAGGTAACATCAGCTGCAAAAGGTGCAATAAAACGTTCCACCGGTAACAGTAACACGAGTAAAATAAAAAATACAACTTCCCGTTGCAGGCGCCTCTTCACGAACTACCCAGCCAGCGTCCCTTCTGCAGGGTTTTGCTACTTACTGGCCGCAATAAATAATAGTCGCAATTGATCTAATCAATCTTCTCCACTCTCAATCCTCAACCGGGCTTGGCTGGATGATGCAAACAGAAAAATGGGATGCATTCGCGGGCCACTCAGCTAAATGGCGCGTTTTGAATGAAGGTGGCCGAGCGCAGCATTTGCGTGAAAACGATTTGCCACGGTTTGTCAGATAAGGTGCGGCCGGTTGAGCATTCGATTTAGTTAAATTGTTTTCTTGACTTTTAGAGAAAAGAGCCGCTTTCGGCCGAGACAAGGTGTGCTGATTTCAGCTTCATTTTCAAGACAAAATTAGATCGAACTGAAGAAAAAGGCAGGCAATAATCATCCGGATGATGAAGATGGGATCGCGAAAGAAAGAGAGAGAGAAAGAAGCGAAATCAACCTACAATCTTGTTAAACACCGCAGAACGGTAGAAAATGGGACTCATCGAAAACGTAATGAGACTCGCTTCTACTTTTCGTGTCCTTCTCACCCGTTCAGAACGCTTCGGGGAGGGTGATCTCAAGGAAATCAAACTTAATTGCGTGTCGAACATTGGATCGTGTCAGGATAATCTGTGTGTTCGGGATAACCTCGTCGGAATCCTTCCGACGTGAGCAGCAAAGCATGCCTGAGATTGCAGGGCGCACAAGTGCTTGACAATTAGGGATGGCAAGCAAGCAAGCAAACAGGCCGCCTACATTTGCTCTGGCTCAGAAGACAAAACGAACAACGTCATTAGATTGCATTCGGAATTCGAGTTTGGTGCGAGGGACGACAAACATGGAGGGAACCTTGACAAGAATGCAACGTTAAAAGCCTATTTTCTGCTGTACTTACATCTGCCAAGCGCTTCCGTTTGTTTGCAAGGATCTCTCAAGAGTGTCTGACCTACATCTGGTATTAAAGGGACACATAAGTTTGAAGCAGAGAGAAAGAGTTAAAAATTAAAGTTTATGTCGTGCTTTGCCGGTAATTAAAAGTATAGTTTATAAACTCTACACGAAAAAGATTGAACATATTGTAAGGTTCATTTCTTTATGCAACTGTCACACTCGTAGTATGTGCTTTAATCTTTCTGACACAGTTTGTGGCTTTCTCGTAGACTACTTAAGATGCATGCCACCTTGACCGGACATGCATCTTCAGTTGCTTGCACGGGTTCTTAACAACCATCGGTGAATCCATCTGCAGCATAAGGAATTAAGTTGTTGAAACCAGAACCGAGCTCTTGCCACACAAACTGGACACACCTACTGACACATATATGAATTGAATTTTAGCTATTCTAGTCGGAAAAGGAGCATCGAGGACGACAAAATGTTCATTGAGACTGCATTGGATGTCGGACGCGTACGTCGTAAATACCCTTGCGGTATAAGCCGGTATTCCTTCGTGTGCCGTAGAGAAGGTAAAAGTTGGCGCATTAAAATGCAATCACTCTTGGGCCAGCATGTATATGCATGTTGCGGTGTGTGCGGACAGGCGACAATTGCTATTCTTGATACGGTTCTGGTTGGTGAGTGAGAATCTAAAGTGATGTCCTAATCTGGAGCTTGTTAAGGCGTGTTAAAAATTAACACGAAACACAGAAAATGAAGAAGTTCGAGCTCAGTTTTGGACACAACAATCAATGCTCTCTTTGTTTATCCGTTTTGTGAGCCTGACCTTCAATTGAGCCTCCCTTCACCTGTCATCCGAAAGGACCTGAAGCGCGCATACCTTTATGTAGAGCAAAAATTAGACCAAAATAAAAAGAAAAAAACACACCAATCCACCAACTCTGATGAGGGTGTCCTCGGTGTGCTCCAGTTTTATATAAATGAAGCCTATTGTACTCCACATTGGGTGCCACATTCATATTCGACAGCTGTGTGATTCTCTAACCTGCCAGAAGAATGCTGTGCCAAGGCTCGCAAATCGCCATTCCACAGCCGCCGTGGCCACAACCAAGGGCAGCGTATCGGCGACTACTCCACACATTGCACAATTCGACGCGAGACAACAAAGGATGGCTTTTTTTCGCGTTGTTAAGCCACGCATTCGGGGCCTGCCCCGGTTCGCGATAAATTGCAACGGAGGCTTTGGAGTTTGCATTGGACCGGAGGTCTAGGCGGTGCTGTAGGTAGTGCAATATCTCAATTTAATCGAGGCCTGTGCGCCACTAATTCGACCTCCGAAGCCTGTGAGCGATTGATCCCTGCGCTTGATGCTTGGATGATGGTTTTTATGAGCTGCCGTGCGCCTTCCCCCCATTCACGCGAGCTCCCTTGAGTCCTGATTAGTGGTGGACACCGTGAGAGGACAATTAATAATGGCTTAAATCGGTTCGGTCCACCCAACTCTGCCGCCGTTAGTTTGTGTAGCCCCACCGCACCGCAATGAGCAGCTCAATCAGATCTTGGTAGATTGTTTATTTTTTTCTTTCACTTTTTTTCGATTTATTTCTCGTCGCTTGATCACGCCGGAGCCCGTGCGATCGAGCGATCTGAGTAATGTCGCGCCACCGATTTTTGCTGCCAGCTTTGTCAGTCCCAGTTACTCTTGCACGGTGAAGTGTGTGGCACGCTGGGGACATTTATGCTGTCATGCGGGTTTGTTGTTTTCGTTCCGCGCACGGTTACTTACGGGTGTGGTTAGCTGCTGCATCGATAAAAATTCTTCCAATAAACCGACAGCATTAATCAAACGCTTGCCAAACGCCGAACCGATGTTTATGGCGTGCTGGCATCGACGGTGGCCGGGACAAATCATAAAATAATGGCAATCAGTAAAACCGGGCCAGGTTCCGTTGCTGGAGGACGGTGAGTTAAAGAAGAGAGAGAAAGAGGGAGAGGGAGAGAGAGGGAGGGAAATGTGCGGTAGCCTCAAATTGCCTTAATTCACCCGATATCTAACGATATCAGTAGCGACAAGTAATGTGGGGTGCATGGTGCCTCTGAATTGCTGAAACAAAGCATTGGTCAGTATGGATTGTTGCACTCCGATGGGAGTTGGTTCGAATGGATTAAAGAGAGCTTGTCAAGTGGCTTGTTACTAACGAGGTTTGAGTTTAGATTCATTCTGTTCCTGATTATTCATATCGCCAATATCCTGGGTCCTAAGACTTCGAATATATCCACACATATTTACTTTTATATCTTTCTTACTACATAACAACAGACAAGAGTGTTTATTAGGCTTTGCAGTCTTGCCGTTTCTACCTCAGAAAAACAAGTTTTACTTCAGCAAATGGTAATGGTGCTATTCAGCAGATAATACTACAAATTTTCCTCCAAGATAACGTTCAGCCGCCGCTCGGCAATCGTTATCCCTGACAGGTTTCATGGTACATTTTATGGTACCATTCGCTAATTATAGTTTTAAGCTAGCGAGCGAAATATAAAAACCGCATGCCATTGCATAAAAGCTCTCCGCTTATCCCTGCTGCTAGCAAGCCCCAGATCGGTGGCTAGTTTGAATCCATCGTTCCCGCTGACATTCTCCAGTTGCTGCGAAGAAGCAGCCCCAACAGTATTACCTACAGACACACCAAAAAAAAAAAAAAAAGGTTTCAATTTCCATCTGTGCGCACATTCCGGGAGGGTTTTTCTGTAATCTCGCAGCAATGCGAAACTATGCCATTTGTCGGTAAGTAACTTTGGGTCCGGTTTGGAAATAATGAACGAGTGCAATCACTACTTTTTTCAACCGTGCATTTTTTTTCCCTCCCATTCCCGGACTGCGAACCCGCAAGACGCCACACAAACACTCCGGCGGTTCGTTGCACCGTTGCGTGCAGCGCACAGTGACCGTGCCCGTCCCGTATATCCGACTTTAATTCCTTAATTTATTGGCTTAAAATCGAATTTCGTAAGCGATAGCACGGGGCAGCCGCCTCCCGTACGCGAGATGAAAATGGAAAATAGCTTCGGGGAATGTGTGTGGTGTGAGTGTATGATTTTTTTTGTTTGTTTCCAATTCCGCTTACTTCAACTCCATTCTCAACGGTGCCGTCATCGTGTGTATAGGCCATCGCTTCGTTCTGGTACTTGAGCAATTTTGTTTCGTTCTATTTTTTTGTTGTTGCTGCTGTTGCGTCGTTCTTGGAGCGGTGCATTCGTATCTCATTTTTACTCCCGAATCCATCCCCTGGCGGCCTCCTGGGCTGCTCTGGTATTTCGGTGTGCACGATAGCGCGTTTTATTCAAATTAATCTAGATAGTTTTGCAACTGCACAGCGCACGGATTTGAAGCTTTAAGGCTTGTGCTTGTGCCTCGTTTCTTCCGCTCAGGTTCAACGTTCAATGTTGATGTTTGTTTATGGCACCATGTTGAGCTTAGTGCTTTGCAACTGTGCTGTGTTTTTTTTTCATATTGTTTCGCTCTACTGCAACCTTTCCTCGTGCCGAGGGCATTGAGGTCTCTCGTTAACGCTCCATTCCGTTTCCGAACGCTTCCCATCCCCTGTCCGAATCGCAACGCAACAGAGTGAACAAGCTGTTGGATGCAAAACAGAAGCAGCAAGAAAAAAAAACCGACGTCCAGTTTGAAGCAATACCAAAATAAAAAAGCACCTCACATAAATGCTACGATTGATCGGATGTTTGGGAGAGGGTTGGGTACGTCAGGAACAAATAAAACTACCGATTTGCGTTTGCGCGGCGTACGCCTTGGTAGGTAACGACGCCACACGCAGCCTCTGTTCCAAGCGAATAACCCGCCCTGCGAGTCCCGAGGGTCGGCAGGAAAGAGACTTTTGCGTGTGATTTTTTTACTTCGCGCGGGTTCGTCGCCTGCTGCTTGTGATCGTTCGTACGCGATTGAAGTCTTTCGTTTATATTTCGCACCCGGCGATGGGATGTGGATCAGTTGGTAGGATTTATGCTGTTTCTCGCTTCCTTTCTCGCCCATGGAGCGGTGGCTGATCGTTCCGGTGGCTATTGTACTTCCCAAACCCATCGACAGGTCCGTTTAATCCCGTTCGGCCGATGGAAGATTTTGTTTTTTCTTCGCGCTTCGTCCAGTAGTTGTCGAGTTGTGTGTGAGTGTGTGATTGTTATGGCAATGGGCTTTAAACACCCGGGCCGCAAAATTGTCAGTAACGCAGGCGAGCGCACAAATCCTTGTGCGTGAGTAAAGTGGGATGCTCTTCGTAACCAGTGATCTTCATCCGCAGTGTGAAGAGATCGTCCCTTATTCAAAGTAGCAGCACAATTTTTCAGCATTACCACAAGCTGATCGTTGTGCGATGTGCTCGGCTCCCTGCTTCCCATATCAGCGCACCGCAAGTCGAACATCAGACTGGTTAATGTTTTTTCCCTCATTCCAGAACATGCGTTTTTGCTCCGCTCAATCAAAGCGAACGACGGCGCAAGCAGGTTCGCGAGGTGCCAATCTCACGGCGAGGTGGAGCAGTTCTACCAACGCAGCTAAACCCCCGCCTGAGCTGAGTGATGATGGCGTTGATCGCGAGCAGTAAAGACGCCCATAGAACGGCGGGCGTAGAAGAGTGCGGCACCCGCGAGAACCAGTCAAGAATCTGAAACCCGGTAATAAAGATATTATCGCGTTCGGAAAGAGCCTATATTTATTGTTGATCGTTTCGTTTCGAGTTGAAATTTATACCGTACTTTCAACCCGTGGCTAAGTAGAACTATTGCTGCTCTAGACGAGGTCGACCACGGGATCGGAGTTGACTGCAGGGGGAGGGGTTTTTTTTTTATCCAGTACCGTACCGGTGTGAGAGCAAGGAGTAAGAGTGAGTGAGTGTCTACGTGTGTACACCCCGTGTGCATTGGGTGCACACCATTTAATGGACGATACGGTTTTGCGTAGGACGCGGTACTCAGCGCTGCTTAAGATCGATGAAGTACTAATGATTTGCCATTTTGCAACGCACCTTCGAGTGCACGTCGAAAAGACGACGTTTTGCTAGAAAGCTGAGCAGATCAGATTCGTAAACCCTTGCGGAAGAAGTTTAAATATAGCAAGAAATAATAAGTCCGAAGTTAAAGATGTAACGAAGTAGCTAAATGTAGCTTCAATTTATCCAAATATTCTTCAAGGATCTCGTCATTCGCTTCAAAGTTTTTGGAAGTTTAAAGCCCATGTCTTGCGTGACTATGACAATTAAATGATTGTTCTCATTTAATCCACCGATCATCTCTCCGTTCTCAACTGCAAAACTAATTCAAATAATGATTCCCTTCAAACCAACTAATGCCATTTTGTGGGCCTCAAGGGTTAGAACGCTCAAATTGCAATCCCGTGTCCTAAACAGAGCAAAACACCACGTACTGATACCGAAACCAAGGTGCCTTAGCGCACGTCAAAAGGTGCTCTGCTGCGGGTGGTGACAGAGCACAAAGGCCAGCTAACAAATTGATCTTACACTTGAGCTCATTATTCCCCCGATTGCCCGACATTAATAATGTGCGCACGCGGTTCTCGTTTGGGACGCTCACGGTTCTAAAGCGACGGACATGGCGGCCAGTGCCTTCAGGGGAGGAGAGCACAAAACATTTCAACGATGGCCTCCGCGTTCAGGCAACGCAACAAAGCCATCATCGTTCGTTTCGCATTGTGATATGGCCCCCGGGGGTGAACTTTTATGACCGCCGTCCGAACTCGCCGATGTCCTTTTTTCCCAGAGACACACACGCATGCACACGGCGACGACCTCGGAGGTGCGTTCGGCACAACAACGATGGCGACAGCTGAAACGTACACCTTGTGGCACCGGGAAGCTAGCTTATTAGCCTGGACCACAGATTTAACGATTCATTTTGCAGGCATCTCCCGTGGGGCAATTGTTTGATTTGAGTTTTAAAAATCCATCCATTCCCCACCGGCTTCTCCAATTAGTTTTTGCCAACCGGGAGCAGTGTGCATGTGTGCCGGGCTCGTATCGCTAACAGACGCCACCAGGCACAGGGCACAGAAGCTTCCGAGCGTGGCAAATGAATGACTTTAGAAAGGCGAAGAGCAATTTGACGTTGAAGCGAGAGAACGAACCTCCCCGGTGTCAGGGATTCTAAGCCCCTTAGCGGGTCGAAACAAGACATATAATTGTTGCGGATATTTTCCACAACAAAATCAAACGCTCCCAAGCGACTTTACAAAGTCAAGTAGTAATAAGGATAAGTGTAATAAGCGGTGGATAAATCTGCAATCGCTCAAAACTCGTTCGTTTGAAGTTCGTGGAGTTTGCTAAATGAGACATCGCCTGTAGTCATTTTTTTGTGGTGGGGCCAGTGTTTTTACCAAACAGGGGTGTCATTTTTGGACTTAACTGTGCCTCCCCATACACACACACACACGCTTTGGGGGTGCTGCTGCTTTGCATAATCGTGTGCACACACAGCAAACCCCGAACGAAAAATTAAACCCGTATCCGTGGAACGCTTAGCAGGGAACCTGACGGGAACTGCAGCCGAAGTTTGGTCGTAATTCGCTTTCGACCTGGGACCTGGGAGAGGCATTAGTCACAGCACCGAAAGCCATGTGCTACTGTCCGTGTGTGCGCCTGTCGGTAAGATCAATCGGGCCCACTACCGGTGGGGTTGTGTCGGAAGAAAGAACGTGAAAAATGTGCACCCATGCAAAGGACAAACAGAAACTGCTCATTTAATAACCACGCCATCGTTGCCGCGGAACACACAATAAGCTTAGCTACGCCCCCACTCTCGCCAGCCACGGACAACAACATCTTGATCACGAAAGGGAATAACAATCAAACGGCAAAGAGCAACCAACAGCTACCATACGGAACGAGCTGGCCCTTGCAAGAGCTTTGATTCGTTTCCTGCCTGCACGGCAAAATACGCCAAAGTGGCCCTTTTAGTATCTTATCAACTGTCCCGCGCGGTAGGTGGCTTTACATTTGCACCTTTCCGATGCATCCGATGCGGTAGCGGCCGTCGTCGGTATCCGTTTGTGCTTGCAATTATCACCTCAACTCTAAAATGAGCTCAACCGCCAATAGCTAAGGTTGGTCCACGGGTCCCGGCCGATGCCGTTGATGATTTTCGGGACGACATTCCACGGGCACTTAGCAGCGATAATTCTCGTGCGTGTGTCACGGATCGGAGCGAAGATTTTCGGGAGCTTTCATTTATTTAATTATATCTGCTAACAGCTGAAGGAATTTTGAAGGATGAATAAGCTTTGTGGTGGGGATTTTGCATGAGTAGAAAATATTTTTCTAATTTATTAGCACGGAATAAATTTTACTTGTCGTACAATCAGTCATTAAAGGCATGGAAAAACTACCAAAAAGACAGGTTGTTTTAAGTTTCTCCCACATTTCAAACTAGAAACATAAATAGTAGCTGGGTGGAACCATTACACCGATTGATACACCGATGCTAAACGTTTACTACCTCGCGTTCACTAAGTTTATGACCCAGGGAACACGATAAGATACGTCTTTATGAGTTTGTCAGTTTTACTGGACAAATCTCTAGATTTCCTTGATAAATCGCGTCCCATTTCAAGCCTCATTTTCATAGTAACCGAAACGGTCACTAGATCGTTGCAATAACATCGCCGAACGATCCATGAACGATTTGCCCGTAACGGTTACGGACGATGCAAATGTAATAAAAGTCATCCGATATTCAAATGATCCATCTCGATGGCACACGGACATCTCTGCACACAATATCTCTTATCACCACATTCATCACCCGGCCCCGGGAGGCTCGCGGTGAAATTTCACGACCATCCCACACCCCGAAAAAACCTTCCAACAACCAACAAAACGTGCGATGATGCTTATATGGATGGCATTTTCATCATCACGATCAGCCCGGTTTCCCGATGGTCCACGATGTCCACGTTGATCGATGATGACAATAACTCCCGAAAACGGGCGTCCACCTTCTTGGCTGCGATCGAACGATCGCTTCCACCCGGCGTCCACCGGTCGTGATTAATGTGCCGTAATCGCTACCAATCATTCGGGGTTGGGCATAAAACGAAGCACTTTCGGCCCACTGCCGAAATCGTCAAAGGCGCACGGGAGGTGAATATGTGTGTGTGTGTGTACCGGACCGATCGCCACCTTTAGCTTTTGTTGATTTTTATTTTATTTTGTTGTTTTGTCTTTTTGGCGATGGCACCCGAAATGCGATCTTGTCATGATGGGCCACGACATCGTAAGGAGATCGTAAAGGGGGAGAGAGAGAGAGAGAAAAAAAAATTACTGTAATTTTAGTATGGAATGGTTCAAATCGTAGCCCGATCGGATGGGAGTCGAGTCGAGCAAACGCTAGAAAGATTACAAAATCAACATCAGTTTTATGATCGGTAATTGCTCGGAGAAAAGGGTCGTAAAAAATTAACAAAGACAGGTCTTTTTTCTCTCGACGCTCTCTAGCCACTGGCGTCACTGGTTGGCTGGCTGGGGGAAGGGTTGAGGGGAGGATACAAGAGGTGAAGGGTGAAGAAATTCCGGTTCCATCACATCATTCCATCACTGGGCAGCCGTGACAACACGTTTAGAGGATGAAGGTATCCTTACGCTTGTCTTATTCTTCCGTTTTAGCGGTTCTGGCCAAAAACGGTACCCAATAAAATGGCTTAAGAAGGTAGAAGAATTAACTTCTGTGCTTAAGTTGTCAAAGAAAGCAGTAAAAAAACCCAACGATATTGTTTGTATTAACTTGCTCAACTATAACGTGAACCTCATGCAATAAACAACGAATAAAATATCAATTAATCAAGAAATTAACACAAATTAAACAAACAAAACAAGAGAACCAGAAAACAGAAACATTAAGAAATAAATTAAATCAATAAGTAAATAAATACAAAATAAACACATAGAAACGAAAAATGAATATGACCAAATTCATTAAAAATTAAATAACACAAAAAAATATGTTATATCAAAACAATAACAAAAGTTGCATAAAGTGAACCACGAGAACACAAAAATCAGAACATGATTTCATTCGCCTTCACTGCAACCCCGTAAGCCATGTTAAAGCTCGTCATAAAGCAGCAGCAACACGTCATCGAGAGCGCCCCGAGCAGGTAGGTCGATGTCACCCTCGTTTGGCGCGTTTGTTTGACAGGCCGGCACAATCTGTTTTCTCGCCAACCAACATCTCGTCCGGCCGGTGATTGAGAACGACGCTCAGTTGACTTTGGCGCGACAGCTTCATCACGCCCGATCACGACCCGTTACCCGTCAGCGGTTGGGGATTAGCCTCCCGGAACGAAGCCGGGCTGAGCATCAACATTCCAGCGCTCGCTAATATCGCGTCAGACAGACGCGCAAAGCCCACGCACTTGAAAATCGCCCAAACCTGCACATTAATCGTTCTACTCGGTTCGAACATTAAGAAGGAGACCACCAATATAAAAAAGTCTCCCAAAAGACTTCTCAAATTTGCGAAGTCTCTATGCTCCGGGGTGGCAGAGCTTTTGGTGTCGGAACTCACCGAAAGAGCGTCCACCGAGCTACGGTGTTTTATTGTTTCGGAGAAGAGCATTGCTGGCCGACAGGAGAACCCTATAACAGTGCGGTCTCGAATCGGTTTCCAATTGGCAAGGTAACGATCGAATGATCATTCCGGTACGATTTTACGACACAATCGAACACTCGTTTGGCCTTTTCGTGGCTTGCTGTGTGGTGCGTGCCGCAAAAACCTCCACCAGGCGTGTTTTTTATTTCTTTCTGTTTTCTACCGTTGATGATGTTGCTAATAGATCTTGGCTTATGAACACATCACCGAGACGATAAAGCTGTCGGGAACTTCTATTTTTCGTGCAATTTTCGGAACGGAGAATTTTATTGTTGCTGCTCCAAACCGAAGCCGGTGCAACAAAAAAAAAGCATCACCCATCCCTTGCTTAGAGGCAACACGATCGGAAACCTTGTTCTGAAGGTGGGAACATGCAGCAGCAGGAACAACGAAGCAACAAAACAGACCACACTATTCATATTCTACGTCGACGTTGATCGTGGTCATAAAAGATGCTATTATATGGATGCCATTTATTTTCGGGTGGAATGAGGAAAACGACATTTATGATTATTAAAATGCTAACAAATTGACCTTGAAGTTGTGGCTAACAACATTGGACAGAATGGATCCTGTAGATGGGAATATGCTTTTCGAAATGCGATAGAAATGTCAATGGTGTTAATGCATGTCGGAAGAACTGTTTGTACAATTTATTTGAGGGAGTTCACTTGGATGGCAAAAACCGGTTAGCTGTCATCAAAATATTCTAAAGAACAGGAGTAAATTTTGGTATATTGCTCCCGGATGTATTCCTCTCCTGACAGGGATGGATTGCAGAACTCAGTATCCAATAACGAGGTACATTGAGTCAAGGAAGTCAGAAATTGCGGAAAAAGACATCTAGAGATCACCTAGAGAGAGAGAAGATTTTGACAGATATTGGTCCAATATCTAATTCCTTCAAGCGATCGCATCTTGAATCTAATATCCTAAACAAAGGATATTGCAATATTTCCTGGAGCATTATTCGTTAAGGAACCAACACAACATTCACCTCTCACACACAAAACAAACAAACAGATAAATACTTTAGCGATCTTCCCGCCCCATTTCACAATAAATCGTTCTCTGTGGCGCTAATTTTCATTACACCGCAATTGCTCGGAACGCAAAGAAATGGACAGGAAAACGTAGCGACTCTAAATCTTCCCAAGTGCAAAAGCCAAACGAAAATAGCAAAGCAATGTTAAAATCGTTTGCCTTTTGTTTTTATCTTCCCGTTTGCATCACGGCGTCTGGCTTTTGAATTCTTCGTTCTACTTTGTGTGGCGGGTTGTTTTAGCTATTTTCGATTTCGCGTTGTTCTCCTTACGTTTTTCCATTAGCTTTTCTTTCCAAAACATTGCCTTTTTCCCTGTCTCGCCGCGAAGGTATTTGTGGCGTCTTTGCTTGTGTCGATTTAGTCCGACGGTCGGCTCTGTCCCGGTCCCAGAATGACACCTGATGTGACCTGACGGCATCCCTCAACAAACCAGTATACAACGGAAGTTGGCGCCAGGGTACGCTTACCCCGGATGGAAGAAGGATGGGAGATACACACAGAAAGAACAAAAGAAGGTACTTATCTCTTTATTGCTCTACATTTGTTCCGCCAAATGCCGACCCGTTTGGCGTGCGCGTGCGAGCTCTTGTTCTTTAATTTCACTACGATTTGGTACCTTTTCGAGATTGTTGGGTCGATCAGGGTGAACCGTACCTGCGAAGATCTGGCAGTGGATGCTGCAGTCGACCTTGAAACGCCCCCTCAACACTTTTCTCGGGAAACCAAACCATGCGGGACGCCGAAGGGCTCTCTCGAAGTCCGGATCGGCTAATCCTATGATTAGGAGAGCATTTCTTCGGAATTTCGTCAAACACCGACATTCGTTGCCTAGGCGTCGTCTCCCATCCAAACCGGTACCTTCTTCCGTTGCGATAGTAGGAAAAAAGTGAAAATCTTGACCTTCATCATTATTGTTCGCTGGACCGGCATAATGTTGGCACATTCGTAATGATCTCGGCCGCTCGGAGCTCGTTAGGGCGTCACTTTCCTTTCTCGGCGGGCTGGAATGTCCAAACCCACAGCACAAACAACAACAACAAAAAACTCCACAACGCTGTCAATATTCTCGATTAATCGTGAAGAATCCGCCCCCTAAAATATTCACTTTTCCTGCTCCGATTTCCGATAATCTGTTTTTCGGGCGTTTGTTGTTTGCTTTCGCGGCAGCGCTTTTGTTTTTGTTGTAAACGGTCTGTCTATGTGATGGGGATGCGTTTTGGACGGTACGATTTGGCTTCATTTCCGGTGCGGAGAACGATGTGATTACATAATTGATGCTAATTGGTGCTGGATTTCTGCGAGAAAATTTATTGATTCCAGTGTTTGGGATGTTTATTTGAGGGAGAGAGTTGTATCCGTTTAGGCGGAACGTAGAACGAAATATTCATTCTACGTATTTAGCGTCAAAAAGGTAGCAATTATCGATCAATTCCTCACAAAAAAAGTATAATAAATAATCCTGTACAATCCTGGTTATGGTTATGTTATATGTACGGAACAAATATTGTGTATTTTGACCACTAACGCTCCACAACTATAAATCTATTACTCTAGCTGTGTTTTGAAAACGAAATAGTCACACCGAATATGTCTCTTTAATCATAATAAGATTACTTCTTAAGGACAAACAATCCCCCCCGAAGAGACTTAAACAGGCAACACAAAAAAATGCTCCTATCCAACCTAAACTAAGCGCTAGATCAATTCGAACACCGAGTAGCTAAATCAGATCGATCACTTCATCCAGCCCAGGTCGTGATCGGATTGTCAATTTTAGCGTTTTTAAGCCCCCGATCAGGTACAGGTCTGATAATTGACCCATGTCGGCTCATTACCCAATCGATCCAAACGGGGACCCCATATTAGGAATCCCGCCAGTGAACGTAATCTCGTCAAAGCAACAAAAAACCTCGAGTTGGCTTAAGGTCTCTCAACGTTCAACGACGCTTTAACGGTTTCGTTTCAATTTACATAATTAATATCGCTCATTTATCATTCACTAGCCTGCGTCTGTACACACACAAAACCACGTCGAACTGCCAATGGTGGTCTCACCCTTTGCGTATCGGGGTTTTTAAAAGCGAAAATAAAGGCCAAAACCCTTTTGTGCCTTCACATATATGCGCGTCGCGACCTGATTTGCGTATCGAATGCGATCGTCAATGATTCGGAGAGTTTTAAACCAAACGGCGATTTAGAGGGTGAAACCCTGTCTCTCGCTCTAGGTTCTCCAGTTGCATCATGTCCAGTTGCACCGTGTTGGGTCATGCTCGACCAATCTTTACTTTCCATCCTTAAACACCCAGCGGGATTACGTACGCTAGGGGAATGCGTGAAAAATTGGCAAACGTCACATACGTTAAGGCGCTCCGGTGTTCGCTTTGAGAGATTCAATTAATAGACCACGGTTCGCGATTAAGACCGCGGCGATCGTTCCACACATTTGATCTAGTTTACTTTACGCTTGCTGCGGTGTCCCGTACGCGACCTTGAACGCGAGTTGCGCTGCACGTGTTCTGCTGTAGTAGCAACATAACAATGAACAACACGCCGCTCCAAGACTAAACCTAAAAAAATTCCACTCCAAATACTGGGGCGAATGATTGATACCTTTCGCTGTCAATTTCATCGCAATCGGGTGACTTTTTCTTCGAACCAAACTTTGCCGATCGTTACGAAAATACGTCAATCAGCGTACGGACGGAAGTGGACGCAGTTTGGACAGTACAGGAACACAGTGCACACAGTGCACATGTGCAGAGCCGTCCTTGAGCGTCAAGCACAATTACTCATTACCACAGTTGTGCTTGTTTAGAAAAATGGACCCGTGCTTGTGAGTTGGTGGAGTTTTTTCTGCTATTTGCTCACCTCTTCCTTCGAGGTGAGCTGGGTGATGAGAATTCGAAACAAGCGACGCGTAATGAGCAAATCGGCTCCATTACGCTCTAAGTAGCTGGACGGTTTTGGTGTGCGCTGGCTAATCGGTTTTGGGAAAACGAGGTACAAATGGCACATTGACTGACTCGCTGTTCGACTGCAGCGGAAAACCTTGGAATTTTTCCGCGCAAACGAAACCAGACCTAGTTAGAATGCCGGCCAAGCAATGGAAGGGGAGTGATTGTTTGTGATCAAATTGGTAATTGCATGTACTTATGCGAAGTATTTAAGCGCAATATTTGAAGAGGATTAGACCTTCGGACATTAGAAATCATTATCCGAAAACAAGCCAACAAATCGCTTTTTGTTTTTGGAAAATATTTGGTAATCCGTTCGCTCCATGAGATGCATCGCAGGTTATGCAAACATGTTATTTGTAACTCATTTTGGGTTCATTTATTTTGTAGATCCCAACGATGGCAATCTACCATATCTATCTGGTACTCAAAGGACGTCTTTCATGCCTTAAATCGCTATAAATTGTTACTACTTCTGCCGAAGGTTTTGATCTGCTATAAAAATATTTTTTGAATACACTTGTGACCAACACGTCACGCTTTTTTATTCAATCAATCAGAAACTATACTCATGTAAGCTGATCCGGTCCCAACCTTTACCCGCCAAAGTTTGTAATTCCAACCATCCCTTCACTCGGTGTGTACCGATCGAATACGATCGGTGGTTCAACATTGAGAAACTCCCTATGCTCCATTGGTTAGAGATCACATCCATCAAATTATGTAGAACGTAATCAAATGATTGGCGGTTCGGCGGTACTTTGGTTCGATCGTTCGATCGACGCTTTTCGTCGCACGAAATGGCGCGCACGCGCAAACGAAACAGCAGTTCACCACCCCGAAAAAATCACCGTTAGTCCGCCCGTGTGCTCCGTGTGCGTAGAGTACTACCACCAACAACACGCGATTATGATGATCGGAGGTTCGGTCCAAACGAAATTCACTTCCTGCAAATGATATGAATTTGATCACCCATCAAATAAAAGGCAACACATATCATGCTTTTTTTTTCTCAACCGAGCGTCGGCTCGAAAGTTTCAAATTCAAAACCACCGGCACTTATTTTATTATTATTTCGTTCCGTGCCGTGCGTTCCGTCTTCTAGGTGGCAATCATCGGCACACGGCGTGCGGTATATATGCAATGGGGGGGATGGTGCGCGGACGTATCAACACCAGCCAACCTCCCAAGTGCTGGCACGCCAAATGACGAATGATTGTTGCAGCTCACGGATATCGTGTTGCGGAACATTCCCTTCAAATGCTCTCGCGTTTCTTGTGCTATTGTTTCGCGACCACTTCGCTCGTTTTGGGAATGTGTCCCGGCCGCCCGAGCTTCCAAATATTAATGCAGCATGAGAAGAAGCAAAAAAAAAACACCAACGATGAAATGTCACACCGGCGTGGAGAGCGTGAGTTTGGTTAAACAAAAATTATGCCGAGGTTCCCTGAACTGGGTCAGTTGGATGGATTGGAGGAGCACGAGGGAGTGAGCATGCAATGCAAACAATGTATCATAAGCTATGATTGTCGTGCTTTAATGTCATCCGAGCAAATGAAGTAGCATATGGGCTTTAAGTTTAAGGGCATTAAACTGTAATTTATAAACTAGTCAGATTGGATCAATAGGATTCCTCTGGGGTGTAAGTTTTTAAGTAGAAAGTGTTACGATAATCGCAAAAAGACTTCTAATTTACACTCAAAGCGTGCAAACATCAGCAGCAGTTTTGTCCAACCAAATAGCTTATCCCAATCCTGCTCCAGACCAAAATTCCCATCGCCCATCTCCACCAAAATCGTCGATGAGAAATCGCCCAAACTTGGCTATGCTAATGGGACATTCTCGTGCGCAAGCTTTCAATCGAACCCATCGGGGATCTCATTTGTTTGAGAAATTGATATAAATTGCCCACTAGAAAGCCATTTTCCTTTCCCATCCTGGACGGATAGACACCAGGCGAGACTCGGATCAGCGAAGGTGAAACCAAACGGACGATCCTCTCCATTGGGTTGACAAACCATCTACCCCGGGTGAATATCGCTTCCCAGCGGGCCTAATGAGGATAACGATTATTTAATTAATTTTCTTCGCTTCATGCAGGACCGCTGGAAGTTTGTAGAATTTCCCATTTCGTGATGTTTTTTTGGGGTTGATCGAGTTTCGGCCATTTGACTCCAAGGGAGATGAAGCGTTCGTTCCCCGGGAATAGAGTTAATGGCATGATCCGCTAGTTTTGGAACGATTGTCAAATATTGTTGTGAAGAAAGCGAGTTTTGTGCCACGCGACTTTGGAGGAACCTGATTTTTTAGTTTGTTTGGAAGGAATCATTAATGACAGTTGTGGCAAAATCGAAAGTCTTTTCTTACCTCCTATACATTGTAGTTATTGTAGTTACACCACAAATACACACTCACGCGACCACGATCATTACCAGCTCGGTCCAGCACAACATTCTAACGACCATCAGCATCGTAACTAGCAGCACAGTCGTTCATCGCTCGCCAAAAAAGCAAACATTTACCTTCCGGTGCGAACACGAAATGGCGCAAGGCCGCAGCACTGTCGCTGGTGGTGACCACGGATGACTTAGGCAAAAAAAAAAAAATACACCACACGCTCCCCTGCAACGACGGAAGCGACGATTCATAACAAGAAAATAAATTATCCGTCTCACACCCACCCAGCATCACCTCACGGCCATTCCCCGCCGGGACCTCGAGGGAAAGTGGAGATAAAACTAATGTGCGAGTGTAAATGTCGCAAGACTAATGGTCGTGCATCAGTGAAAGCCGAGGGTGTTGTGGCGGTGACGGTGCCGGTTTCCTCCTAGCGGCGTTTGCTCCCGTTTTGCTTTATTTTGCGTCACTGAGCACCAAATCGTCTCGGAAGACGATACCCGGAACGATATCTTGGAACAGGCGACACCCGGTAATGTCCCGGTTCAGGTGAATAGTCCTCGTGGATAGAATCATCAGCATCACATTTATCAAGAGCGTCGCCTTGTTGCCTTGCTCAAGGTCCTATCGTTGCTTTGTGCTGTTTGTTATCTGCAGGCAACGGAGCGCACCGGTGTCTGGGTGACCTCAAAAGCCCCAATAACACACACACACACCCCGATAAGCGGGCGCTCCAAGACGCGTCAGTGCGTTAAATAAATTGGACCACACGATAGGGACAACATGTTTGGTGAACTTTGAAAATAAAAACCGTCGCAACAAGTTGCGATCTTGGCGATTCTTGTTTAAATTCTTATTCTACCTTCGGTGTGGAATACAAATCCGAAATTAAGGTCCCACGTATGATATATCGAACAAGGCAAGGCGAAGGCTCCGTTCTGGAAGACCTCCCAGAAGTCTTCCGGTGACTTATCAATTGGAGGTTTTGCTGTTCTGGAGAACAAGTCCTTTACAGTTTCGCTTTTTCGCTTAGCATAAATCTACATTCAGACACGGCGCGACATCCACTATACTCCCGGTGCGATATAATAGGAACACGCATTCGTAAAACCGTAACACCCGATTAGATAATATCGCACACAGCCTGCCACGATCGATCCAACGAGCCTGGGTGGAGATGGTTCGAAATGATCCACGACTTAAGAATCTGTTCCTGCTGGCCGCACGGTATAGCAGTTGCCGTTGCCAGTTGCCCGTAGGATCTCAACGATCGGAGAGGTACGTGCGCGAGAGATGAGGAGCACTCGCGATCGAGCGACGCGCAAAGCAAGATAAAGACGGTACGATAACGACTTCGTCCAGGCTTTTGGGGAGAGAGAAAATCAGTGGAACAAGGGCAATCTGCATATGCATATGAATATCCAGTGAATTTTTAAGTCGCGACAACAATGTGACCTCGCACAGGTACGCAGGAATACGGTAAGATGAGTTCGCGCGCGCTATAGTACCGGGGTCTCGCCGATCGCTACATCGCCGTTCGATACGGATAGGGCCGGGTGCGCATAATTTAATTCCGCGTTTTGATAAATGACACTCTAATTATGCAAAACAGTCCTTTGTGCGTGTGTGTGTAATTGAGAATCCTTCGCCCGTTGTCTTTGTGGTGTGGTGTGCCGCGCGCATGAATGAATTTCCGTGCGAAGCAAAAGATCGGAAAGCGATATTTCGAACTTTTTATTAATAATTTGCCCTCAAACGACTCGTTGACACACACACACGGGAAGGTCTTTTTCTCTCTACGTTTTGGGCAGATCACTTACGACCTCGGATAGATGCGAAATGGATACGGGTTTTTGTTTTTCGCGAAGTAAATTTCGCAACTCGCAGGCGCAAAAGCGCACCACCGACCCAACAAAAAGAAGCGGGAATTCAATATTCCGAGGCGTGATATTTGGCTCCGTCACGATTCTGTTGGGAGATTGATCGTCTCGAGTCGGGTTGGAGTATAGTTTTGGTAAAGCAAAAAACAGAAGGAGGACAAAGGCATGCAAAGGAAACTCAGTTATTTATCAAAAAAGAGAGACACACGGTGACGAAATTGATCAGGAAAAAACAACGCAACGAGCCTTGGTTCATGTTGCAGTCACTGATATAAAGAAACGAATGCAGCTTTTTTTCTTTAGCCCAATTACACTAAGAAACCACATTCTTTCAAAGCTCATTTCCAGGTGTTACTCCATTTTTCTGGCTTGTCGTTTGCATATGAGAAAGAATTGATCAACGTCAAACCGCGCGTACAAAACAAAGCCACCGAACCCTTACCAGAAGTATCAATTCCGCAACGTTTTGACTCACCAAAAAATGTAATTTAATCTGTAAATGCATGCCACAGAAATAACAGAAGAACACAAGGTCTCCACGGTTCGTTTATCGGCGGCCGGACACTGGCCGCCCTTAATCCGTTTAGCCGATCGGATTGGAATCGATTTATCAAGCGTACGTAGTCTTAGTCATAGGCAGGTCTCCCCCGGAAGGTTGCGCAAAAACCCCGGGACGCCCAACTTACGTATGCAAAAACGGCGGTGGCAGCAGCCTGTGCCACCCCCGACCGCAGGGGCCAACCGTTTCGGGCAATTAGATCGATCAGCGATTTACGAACCGCGAACGCTAAGTAGGCCCACTTAATCCCCGGCTACGACCGGAACACTGCCGCTGACTAACGAGAAAAGCATGATCGCTCCAAGTGTTTCACGAACCGTCGAATTTATTGTGCAATGTGGCAATGCATGCGCATTGCAATTCCATTCCAGCTCGCGCTACACGGGTGAAAAACCAAAACCCTTAAGATCACTGTGTTTTCTGTGGTGTTGTCCGCCGGGCAGTCATTCGCTACCGGTATGCCAGAGGTTTCGCGGGCAATCAAAGACCCCATTTAGGAGCGAGCATCTCATAAAACGCCATGCAACTCATGGTTCCAGAGGCCAGAGATCTTGGCGCAAGGGCAATGATTAAAGCGTCGAAGTATCTCGTCTTAATAATGTCGCTCCAAAACTGCTGCTGTCCAGTGTCGACTCTTTGGGGACACGATTCATGATTCAAAACGCCAAAACAAAAAAGGTATTTATGTTACCCCGGGACGGGTTTATGAACTTTAATTGAAGATAATTTCATAGCAGTAAACAACCAACACAACAGCAACCTGCATTAGATGCAGATTTTTAAAGCGCGCGTGTGTTTGTGTGTCCCAAAAAACTGAACGTCCGCGTAACAACATCAGCACAAGGGAGATGCATCCAATCATCGTGCGTCGTAATTTGTTTGGCATTTCTCGTCTCGACAGAGACGCCTCATGGCGTGGTGGAGAGAAAAAAAAAGGGTCGAATTCCCAGGCTGTCATGGAAGCGTTACAATCGTTAGCTCACTATCAGAGCTCGCGTCCCTCGAAGGGACATTTTAAGCGTGTGTGTGTGTGTGTTCATGTGTTTACAGCGTTGCAGCTTGCTCGCTTGCCTGTGTTTCCCATTTGTGTTTATTGCGTAAAAAGGGGCACAAATTAAACCTCAGCTGGCCCCCTCAGGGACGCCCAAAGGGGAGCATGGGATGATAGAGGAACGACGGCAACGAGTGTTGTGGTGAGGCGTGAGGGAAAACGGGTTACACCTAATGAGATGCAGTTGTGATGTTACGGGAGCAAAATTAATATGAAACTGAAGAAGGCGCAATGTGATACTTATTCATTATTTGAAGATATTTTATGAAAGATATAGGTGAACAAAGAATTTTGACAGAAAAAACTCTCAAAACTGAAGTACTGAATTTGAATCAGAAAATGCGCAAACAACAAGACAACAAACTAGGCCCTGCTATTTTCTTGAACTTACCTAAAAGTAACCTTTTCTGTACAATTTAATCTTAACAGCACTGACTCCATTTCTCCTTCGCAACACGCCATAGAATAAAGTTAACTTGTGCTTTCATTATCGTTTCACAAACCGCCTGCATGTACGCAGGGAAACCGGCATAAAGCAAAGCATCATATCCCAGCAAACTTGCGCCACTAACCTTTTTCCTTGGAGCGCAAACTCCAGCCGATGAAAGGAAAGGTGCCACCTATACGGTGCAAAAATAATGCCGAGAACTTTAAAAACCCCAGCAAAAGGAGAAGCTCAAAACAACAATTTGAACGTAAGCAACCAACTAACCGACCGTCGTGTTCCTGCATGCCTTCAGCGGGTCCCCTGTCGCAGCAAATAGCAACACACATAGTTTCGTTTGGAGCGCGCGAGAGAGCGAGCGAACGAGTGCTCTTTTCGGCACGATGCAGAAAATTATGTCCCGAGGAAACGGTTTTTAAGTGTCTATTATCATTGAATTTACCGCGCATAAATAATCACACGAAATGTGCGCGATGGTGGTACGAAACCTGCCCGGTGGTGGTGGTTGGTGTGGTGATTACGGTTTCGGTTGGTGATGTGTTTTGTTGCAGCAAATAAGATTTTTCTTTGCCCTTTTTTCCCCCCGTTCGTTGGTGCGGATATACTTGGGGTGACGCAGTGAAGGGCGAGAGGGGGCTGATTTTCACGTGAATGTGTACACACGTGTGTGAGCGCACGAATGAGGAAGCAAATGAGAGGACGCCTGCAGGACATTGGTTGGTGGTGAAATTGGCGAAACGAAGCCATGTTTGTGACATTCGGATGGTCGTTCCCGCTTTCAAATGAGGTTAAAACGTGCAGCGCCTGAAGGTCCGAAAGGATAAGCAGTTCTGGCTGGCTGGTGAGGAGAGTAGCACGAAGCCGCTGCAGCAGAAGAAGTACGGTGCGTTTGCTTTAATTAACCAAATTAACACGTTTCGCCGTGCTCGGTAATGATGCAGAGTCGTTTTCACTCATATCCTGACAAGAAGGATCAATTAAGCAACCCAGCAACTAACACATATTCATACTCGCGTACCGTAAGTCCTTACGCCCGTATGGTGTATGTGTGTGCGGCCAGCCAATATATACGTCCACGTCCTGCTAAAGGATACATCGGATTTCGTATTTTCGTACGTTAACCAGCCTCATCGGCATGCCGATATCCACACGCGGGCTAGCACCGAGCGCTAAGGAGGCAGTAATAAAATATGCCCGGCACGGCAGACGCGCACACAAATTGCAAGCAATTTGGAGCGCGTTGCAAAGGTAATAAAAACCTTTAATTGCCCCACACAATCATACTCACATGCACAGCCAGCGGTGGCACAAAATGGCTTAATGCTTCACTTTTATTCTTCTCGTTCGCTACACTTGCTACACTTGCGAAACGAATTAACTGCAACAAGCACTACAAGTCTCCCTTGCCCTTGGGGAAGTTCGAGTTCCCCGTTGACCCCCCCCCCCCCCCCCTGGTGGAAGTGTTGTAGTAGTAAAAATAAATTTAATATCGATTGGAATCACACTTTTATTGCCTATTCCTCGGCGGAGGTGCAATTCTTTCATCACCCACACCTCACTTCCCACTCCCCTTGACCGAGAGTTGACGTTGGTCAGCCACCTTCCTTCGGTATTGTGTTGTGGTATGCGGATCGCCTGAGAAAGCGATCAATCGAGTTCGAGAAGTTCAGCAAGAGCAAGCTGGCATGCAATTTCCCGCCCGCTAATGACATAAACCGACGCTTTACGGATCGAATTAAGCGAATCGGGAGGCGAATGTCCGTGTCTTTGGGGTTGTAAAGTTTCGCATTAAGCAAAGGCGTGCCTAGGCTAGGGAAGGGTGAAGGTTCCTAGGGCTCAAAGATCGTAACAAGGCTGATCGTTACGGCTGGCGGGAGGATATTATTGCACTTGCATCGCAGAGCGCAAAGTTCTTAGGTTGGTGAGGTTTTAAATTTCCCATCAATAAAATGCTGATGCTCTATTTCAAGACGCGATTGATGGGTTATAGGGACGATAAATGGAGTACAAGATTTTAGTTTTTTTTTTTTGCCTGCACCGGATACCAACGCGAGCAGAGTTCAAGTTTCCAAGCTGTGATACGGCTAAGCTGAGGTTTTATTGCAGTATCATTTTGCGATTCGAACAGTCATACACCAATGATTTATGGCTTGCTCTATAGCGGTTAGATTCGTTCGTAATTTTATTTTAAAAAAGCAACACGAAGGGTAAAGTACTGTATCGAAGCGAAGCTTTCCTTCTTCTTCATGCAACAGATCTTGCAACAAATTGTCCCTCAAAGCCGACGACAACGTTATGACCTATCCGAAATAGAGGGATGCAACAAGCGGCAGTAAAACCACTTCTTCTAGCCAGCAGGAACAGAACTAGAAGGACCAATCGAGGCAGGCAAAACTCGACCCAAAATCGCTTAAAAATCTCGTCAACCAACGCCACCAGAAAGCGCTACAGTCCACGAGGTACGTGACCGGATTTAATTTACTGTTGCCCCGTCTCGATGCCGATGCCTAGTGGAAGAGAATGAAGCGGCTCCCCCTAAAGGAATTTGCCGTTTTTTTTACGACACTTCCACTTTTCAATAAATCATCACCATAAAAAAGACGGCTCGCGCGAAAGCAGCCGCCATCAGCGTAAGCGGTATCGCGAACGAAGAACTCTGTGCCAAACTGTGCCCTGGCCCATCCTGATGAGTGTTATGATTTCATAGCACCACGGGCAGTAAAAAAGCACGGTACCGGATAATCGTAAAACCGCGATGCTGGGCGGTTCTTTCTCTCGGGAAAGAAAGGACTCTGGACCACGGTCAGTGTAAGCGAGGACTTTAACAGCAACAAACGGAGGAATCGTCACAGCAAATGAAATGGATTTAGTTTTTAGCCGGGAGAGAACTCATAATCCAGTTTTTAGTGCCCCCAAAAATTCGCAACATAAAATTGTTCACTTAGCTGCGGCGCAGGCATACTCCGAACGCTATTGAGCTGTAGCTGGATGAATCACGCACAAATCGCGATTGGCCATCCGGTACCGGTATCCTATCGGCTTGCCCGGTCATAATCGACATCGATCGGCGAGTAATTTACGAGCCGAAATCATTAAATTCGGAACCGATTTTCGAAAGGCGCATCGGCGATTGATGGCGATATTTCGGGAAAAAGAATATTTTTATGCGTCCTTCCATCCTTTCTGGGTCCATAATGTAGAGTGTGTTTTATTCGCGCTCTGAGCTGAGATTTCCCGGTACAGTTTCGGCAAGGCTTTGAATAACCAAGGGGCATTTTTATATTTTATATTTTATTTACGACACATGGATTTGATTTCTTAATTTAATGTTTCTTCAAATTTATCTTCAGTTAAATTTGCTCCATCTTCATTTAATGGTGGCACAGATTCCAACGTTCATAAAATTAACCCAATACAAAAAACCCTTGAACATAAAGAAATGATATATTGTACGCACACTATCGAATCGCCTTTCTCGGCCATCTTTGACATCGAACAGCAATTAATTCCTTTTCCGCATCATACGCAAGCAATTTAAACGTGTAATCGATTGCTGCTGATCGCGTTTTTATCAATGTTCTTATCTTGATTAAATTTATGTCCCTACCAGATGATTTCACCGCCGAACACCGTACGCAGAAGGACACCGTGCGAAGCAGAAGCACCAGCCACGATCGGATCGGATTGATGCTGCGTTTATATGCACAGTTTTTCTTCAGACGCGCACACACTCTCTTCCCGAACATTCGTTTCCTTCGGTTGTATGTTGGAATAAGCCCTACCGGTTCCCCAGTTTTTGTTTATCGTCAACATTTGTTCCTTATCGGGCGGTAGATTTTCCACGCTTTGCTTAATTAGTGTCGTGTTCTGTTTTGAAATGGCTGTCGACCGTCGATCGCTTCGGTCTGTCTAATGTGTCGGGTCGGTTTTTGCTGTTGTTTCATTTTGCGAGCAGCGTTGAATTCACAATCGAACTGATATTGTCAATGCTTTTTTTTATAGCTACCTTAAACCTACCGAACACTGGCCAGCGGTACAATCATCAAGCGATCATCAAGGTGAAAGCATAAATAAATGTAAAAGAAATCAAAGAAAACAGAAGGAAAAAGTGCACAGCAGTAAAGGAAGGTGCGCTGGAAGCTGCTCTAATCCGCTCGCAGATGGATGTCGATTGTGTTGATTCGATCAAGCGGAGTTGTTGCGCTGTGCCTTGGATGGCGCGGCGAGGGGTGTTGTCTCTAATGGACCACAGTTATGACAGCTAGTAATAACTGGCCGTCAGCAGCGACGACAAGCGGCAGTGCGATTCGTCAGCATCTGTGGTTGAGGTTTTTTTTCCAAACCCTAGTGTGTGCGCGCGCGCTGAGGAAGATTGTTGATTGAAAGTTTAATTACCGTTTCCGACTTCTTCGCCCCGGGGTGACGAGGATTGGGAGAATGGTGGGCGGGAACCGAAACAGGAAAGGAACCGGGCACTCTTTGAAGTCCCACACACGGAACAGACGCACAAAGTACGCCTTCCGATATAGAAAAAAAAATGCCCTGGATGTAGAAGGTGCAGCGATGTGAGAGCCATGTTTATTTACACAGATTTCTTTGAAGGTGGACGAGTTCCTACAGTTGCACGAGCGTAAAAATAGTTCCAAAAAAGAACTGTGTGGGTTTTAATTGTCGTTGTCCGGTAAATTTAGTTCAAGCGCATTTCCGTTTGAGATTCTTAAAAGCAACCGAAAATAAGATAGATTTTTCTCAAAAGTTCAAGAAATGGATGTCCTCCAGAAGACACAGGAACAACGCTATATTCTAGCTTTTATAGGGCACAGTAGAAAGCTCCCTATTAGCAACGTCTATCCGTTTACAATCTTCACACATTCCTCGCATTCGTACGACATCGAATATCATTTCCAAAGTCAATCACCGTAGCAATAGACCGTTGCCGGGACGAGTCGGTTGCATTTATGACACATAAACCGATATCCATCATGCTGGCGGTGCAGTAAAGTGATTGATTTATGTCCACCCAGAACCCGTTCTCTGAGTTTTATGTGATGCGACCATTTTATGATTTATCTGTGATCGTCTTTCCATCGAGCGTCCACAACTGGTCAACAAGAGACGGTATAACTACGTGATAGGAGATCAAAACTGCTGTGGTAATGTCTAGAATGGCTAAACCTGATAGCGATAGCACTTATTGTATGATAAATCCCCAATCTCTAACTCCAATCCAATTTTGCGACTCGATAGTCCACCAACGTCCAAGTCCCGCTCGTTAGGCGCAAAACTTGACTCTGTCAATTTCAATTTTTGCTCAACACTTTAGCGCAGGCTGAAGATCCCCATACCGGCATCTCCAAAATAAACAACCCGAAAACGGCCAACCGGTAACAAGGTTGCCGAAGCGGAGAAATGCAACCTGTCCACGGGTTCGTCAACACCCATCCCGAGATCCCAGCCAGGGGTCCACCCTAGACCAACGGCATATCTATGGCCTCCCACCCCAGCTCTAGACCCCATACCGGGGCGACCGGAGCCGGGAGTTATAAAATTGAAATTTCGCTGTTAACATATTTCAAAGCCTTTATTGATACCGGAGCCCAACACCCTCGGCCGAGGTACACTTCGGCACAAGCCGTCTGGTGGATAGGTCGATCTCCCGCTCCAGGTGTTCCTACGGGGTGGCTCGGTCGCCTTGTCCCGGTTGCTTTTATTTCACGTTTTTTATGGGCGCCTTCGGAGCGGTTTGATCGCGCATCGCGCGACCAGGTCTAACATTTCGTCGATGGATCTCCTACCGGAATGATGATTATTCATCGCCGAATTCCCCACACATTTGGATAGATCGTTCCGTTGCGATCGTGTTGTGGTTGCTTTTATAGGGGGGAGACCGAGATCCTAGAGAAACTGGATGATATGTTTTGATGCTTCGCAAACTCACGTCGAGAATCATCGGTATCAGCCTGGGTTGGTTGTCTTTTCGCTTTCTATCAGAGTCTCCGATCTAGTTGCCCTAACTGGTCCTCTTGTGGAAGTGGCTCAGTGCGATCGAGCAGGGGGACGTGTTTTTTCGGTGGTTTTCATGTAGTTTTGTCTATAAATTTAGTTTCTTATATACACACACACACACGCCGGCAATACATCGGCCCGTTGTAGGAGTCTTCTTCGTGGGGGCTCTTTGGGAGGGCGCATACACACAGGGAGTCGGAATTTATGACGGTTTATGATCTAGTCAAACATTCTGCCACCTCAACTAGGGAGTTAAAGCAGGGGTAAAGGAATCGTGCTTTTTAAAGTTGGTTGTTCCTTTTGACGTTAAACATTTGTTGAGCTCTGGTAGACTAGTTGGGCGAAGATGTTATGTTGCGGGAGATTGCTTAATTTCAAAATTGTTGGACACATGTAGCTCAATTTAACGACTTCTTAAACATTTAAAGACGTCTATGGTAACTACCTTCTCTTGTTGTAAGTAAATATCAACAGAAAATGGAAAGGTCGTCTAACCCATAAAAATTGACCAAGTAATTGATTTAAATTGAATGATTAAAAAAGTAGACACACTTCAGGCGGCCAAAAAACGTCGCTCCTAACACAATATTTCGTATCACATCGACTCGTTTCGTCTAGTTGACCCGCGCTTGTGGTGAAGATCTCCGCCCCACTTAAGTGCCATCGATAGATTGCGCCAATCAATCATTCAATTAAAATTCCCCAGGCACACCATTAAAGAGGGCAATTAATTTGCCTTTCTTGGTCTCAATGTTCTTGCTAAACAAAAACCAAAAAACAGAGAACCATTCTGCTGCAAGATAATGCATGTCACTTTGTTTAAGATGCACATTTTGCGCTATTCGGTAACACGCCAAGAAAACAATGGAACTGTACACAACTGTACTTCGAATATCTGGGGCGCAGGAAATCTCGGCGAAGCCTCTTGGGTATCATTTGGGTAGTTTTATAGCGAAAACCCATTACCATACCAGGATATTGCGGTGGTGGTCCGCTCACCACCAGGAGCACCAGCACCGAACTGTCCTTTCGGTAGCCGTGACAACGGACTGGGTCTGGGGTTCGGTTTCAAGAACGCTTTTCCGTCGCGGCCATAACTTATCGACCCACGGAACGATTTATGATAAATCGGTCACATTAAATTTATTTATTGTCGCTTCGCAACACTGTTTTTTCTTTCCTATCCTGCTGCAAGTGAACTGTTTTAGATGTACATTTTCCCAGCCTGGATTTCGATACGAAGACCGAACAGCGGGAGCACCAGTGGAGGAGCACACGTACAGGAGACATAGAACCGCGCCTACCCGAGAAACCAGAAGCCAGATAATCGCGTGTCAGAAGGAAATTTGTTATCCCTTCTGTCGTTCGCCTGCTGGAGGTACCAGCAGTGTGAAAGGCTTGTAAAACGGTGCACATAAAGGTAAATCGAGAGGGGTCTTTAGCGTAAAGGTTCGCTCATTCGCAAAAGGTTTCGGTACAGAAAAACGCAACTCCCGTGCGCCCGTCAATCCGTCAAAGTCCGGCACAGTTTTAAGGGTGCGGAACTGAGCAAAAATACACACACACACTAAGTGTTCGATATGAAATGGTGCAAAAATCAAATAAAATAAACCAACCAAACTGACGCCAATTTCACACCCAGCCGACATACTCTGGCTGCCATTTCTGGGAGCGAAACGTTAAAACATTGAACGGGTGTGCTTTTGCATTGGGGCGCAAAGCCTTTCGTAATTAGCCTACATATTTCAATTTACTCTTTTCGCTTTCGAAAAAACCTAGCCCCGGCGGCCATAGGAAAGCGTGTAGTTTCCGTGTAGTTGACCGGTGGCTACCGGTGGCAGCAGCTAGACAGCATTATTCAAATTTTTCTCTCCTGTTCAATACGATTTCCCGCACCGAAGTTCCCATCCACTGCCGGACTATGCAAAAGCGACCGATACGCTTACACCGCTGATGGAATTAATCGAAAGGGAGCAATGAAGGTTTCGCTCGACTATGCCTTCTACGGCTTAAAAAATCCCATAGTGGCACCTTTTCCTTTTCGGTGGGAAATAAATCGATTCACCATGGGGAAAAACGTAACGCACGGAGACGTTTTAACGGAAGGAATGCACCGAAAGAAAATCAGTTTGAAGAAATTGGAATGTAATTGTACGCCTCCGACTATGGTTGATTATTTTTTGACAAAACACTATTTGACTTTCGGTAAAAGCTGTAGTACATTTCGCTTTTCTTTTCGACCGGTGGGACTCCAGGTAAGAGCGCCCGTGAAGGGACGGTCGTTTTGCGCGCTTTAAATTTACTTAATTTAATTTACTTGCTTTAGCAATGGTGTGGGCTAAGTTGCATGAGACTGGACGTTACGGCACGGCATGAAAGCGATTAATAGAGACGATCAGTTGGCATGCGATCGAGGTGCTTGGTAACGAGTCAAACGACGGGCTGGGGCTGAGGCTTAAGCTATTTGAATGAGAATAACGTTCAAATGATATCGTTATTTGAATATCAAACAGGTTAAGAATTACTTTTACATTCCTCATATGAATCGTATTAACGTGAGTTCCCAAAGTGATTCTAATAATCATAACTTACTCACATCCGTACCCGCGAAAACGTGCTCGATGCTCGAACAACTAACAAACTCCCATAAGAAGGGAAGAAAGTCAACGAAGAAATGCGCCAGAACAAACAGTTACAGGCAGTGCGCTAGACCGACACTAGAGCAAACAATAACAGGAAATGGGTCGAAATTTAGAACATGCTCAAATTTCGGTGCTCGGTGCCAAAGGGGACACACGGTCGTATGTGAGAACGACGTGAAGTAATCCACTACAGTGTGTCTCAAAGTTGAATTTTAGCATGAGTTACCCTTTTTTATGTTATCTCAAAATAATTCTTGTAAATTTTCAACACGTGCATGACATACAACAAATAGCGATTCATCCAAATAAAAGAATATATAAAAAATATCACAAATAACTTGTAAATAAACAATTAAATTACATTAAAAGTATTTAAAAATCTAAATACTAAAGATTACAACAGATCATAAAAGATATGAACTCTTCCACAACCGCCTAACTGTAAGAATCGACGCTAACTGTAGTCTAGAAATACCGAGCACCATTCCACCGGAAATGGATCTACTCGCACCGTCATCATCCATTCGACGTCAGACTGTTTTCGTGGAACATAAAAACCCAGAAAGAGTTCATGACGCGAACCGTTCCGTCACACATCGATCACGAAATTGACAGGATGGGTGCGTGTTTGTGCGTGCAAGTAAATCCGGGCGTGATCGTCGTCCAGCTGCACCTTGTCACCTCATTAGCCGCTGGGCTGATGGAAACAGTAGAACGCGTTAGCTCAAGAACGGGGGTTGGTTCTTGACAACACGCGAGAGCTTCTTGCTGATGCTGAATGATGTTGGCAGAACTCCGCACCCTGACAGCGATCAATTACGATCGTGCTAAAACGACTCGTGATTCTGAGGAGTGTTTTGTTTTTTCTTCCCACATCTTTTCAACCGTACTGTTGCTACTACTGCCCGAGGATGGTTGGCCGCAGAACATTGCATTCGATTCACAGCTTCATCAAACCGGACGTGGTCGCGTTAACTTGGTGTGCAGAATCTAGGAATTTTTCTACCGAAAAAAAAAACTACGGTTGTACACCTGTTCCGAGGGAACTGGAGCTAACGGAACGGGAGTCCTCAACAATTTTATCAACTTAATTGGAAATGGTCATTGCCGGGAGGGTTCTTCACCCTCCACCCACCTGTGGCAAGACGAAACTAACTGTCTCATTTTGTCAAATTAAAATTCAACCACACACTCCGCTTCCTAAAACACTCTCACATTCAACCGTTCGACATGAGGAGATGTTCAACTTCGTTTGGGGCATCGGTTTTGGTACACCTTCAGAATTCACACCAACCGCCGCCTGCAACAGAGGGAGGAACAGACCTCAGTTTAATGAACCACGGACATTTTGGTCGCGAGACTGTAAAGGGGTCTTTCATTACAAGCGAAGGGTGGAGTTCGCGGAGGACCCGAGGTTTGAATGCTAATGAAACCGGAAAAATGGGAAACTAACAAAATTATCCATTTCTTCGCGGTTTGCTCACACGACGGGCAAGTGTTTAAAACAAAAAAGAAAACACACTCCCCACACAACACCGAATCCGAGGAAAGAGGGCGAGAAAAACATCGATTTTCCACGCGCCACGAAGCGATAGCCGGAAAAGGCGGAACGGGTGTCGCTTCGAGAGCTGGGAAGTTGAAAGGACGGACGGAGCGGTGATTTGAGCGGTAACTGTCGAACTCGGTACAGAAATGTCATGTTCTACAAATCGCGCCAGTTAGTTGGTGGTGTGGAGGAGAGTGACTTCTTCTGCGGCTCCACACCATGCAGACACGGCGAACAAATAGCGCATGTAAATTGCACCCGCGAGAACGGTGGAATAAAGCTGCTAAAGACGATCGGTTTGGGAGCTTCACCTTTTTTTTTCGCGTTTCTCCAAGGAGAACGGTAGTATGTGGCAGGAAAAATCGAAACGAAAGACAACTGCTTCTGTCAGCTAATTATAGAATTAATTAGATGCCAACCACCTCTCACACGGTCTCTTTCTCTCTCTCTCATGGCTCTCTCGAGCTATCTCCAGCCTGTTCCGGAATGCACAATCCGCAAAACCGATCGCGCTTGCCGTGGAACGGTAATCAGGGAAAAGAATGTTTGTCCTCCGCCCACGTGGCGGCGATTGAGACGGGAGTAGGTAAGGTAGAATAGATTGGTTTTGTTTCCGTCAACTGAACGTGTTCAATTTGGTTGCACGATTGGGAAGCGGTTAAAATGCGGAACTTGCATTCCAAAAAAAAAAAACAACACGCGTCTCAGGTAAATTCCAGATGAGTTGGGTTGAGTCGTTGGCTGGAAGAAGCAACAGCATGATTTGGGAAGAATAAAAAAGGAAGAGATGTTCAAGTTTAAGCTTTAGCACAGTCTAAGATATTAAAAATATCAAAACGTTTTCTAAGACAGATCATCTTCTTTCTTGGCCTAACGAACTCTTAGGTCATGCTTGCCATTTTTGGCTTACAAGACTTATTGTTACCGTATAGTTGGATAGTCAGTCCTCACTATGGGGAGATGGCCCAGATGAGACTTGAATCCCGGTCCTGTCGTGTGAAGACCGGCACCGCTGTCACATCTACCACCGCGCCACCCCGCTCCGACAGATACAACTAACGTATTCCTAATATCTGGTCACTTTATTGGACCGATTCCTGAGCTCAGGCTTCAGAGCAATTCGATAGTCGAAGTCGATATCTGAGCTATCACTCAGAAGAAGTATTAGAAATTATGATCTAGAGAATATTAAACAAGAGTATTAGAAGCCGTGGTACTTCGTAAAATTGGAGTAGACCAGGACTCAGCTCATCGTACTGAAAAGATCCTTGAGGAGGACGACAGATAGCAGAGAACGGTTATATCAAAGTAGAGCCAACAATTCTAACGTCCCTGCTAAAACATTTTCTTTTATCCACTGTGCTGGACCAGCTGATCGCTGAAAAATAAGCGAGCGTCGATTCCATTTCTCAATGCCTACTCTTGAAAGTATACGATACACGGACATGTGTCATAAAGCGTCCACATCGAAAAATTACATCTCCAACACATCACAGAAAAGATGGCATTATTCTTCATTCGTAAATGATTGCTTTCCACTTCAGCAAATCAGCCCTAACAACACAATCACCTGTTCGTGTCTGTCACCAAATTATGTCTTCCACCTGAGGACCAACAACCTCCACCATCCCCAACAAACAAGCACCAAGAAAAAAATGACTTGATCATTAACTTTTAAATAACAACAAACCCCAATTTTAGCGACCCTAAAGGGTTCCGCTTAACAAATCCTGTCATTTTCAATTACACTGATATATAGCAACGTTACGGGCATGTGGGATCTCTCTCGCTCTCGGTCTCCGTGAAACACGACGATCGCAACGGTACGATCATACCCACCAACAAAATCTGCTTCTGTGTCCGTGGGCTGTGCTTTGCTTTGCGTCACACACAGCTGTTTAGTGTGCCTTTTTTTTTTTTTGGCTTCTCCTGCTCTTCTTCGGGAGGGTTAAGATGCTGATCCAAAAACCATCACTCATCCAATTCCACTCAGTCATCACTCATAGTTGGCGGTGTCATTTCGTTCAACGCGACTTTTACCCCACGGTACGCACCCAAGCCTTCGTCGACGTCGTCGTCGTCATCAGTGCCATCATAAAAGCAAATTAGTTCTAGTTCCATCAGGTCTACAGTTTCCTTCTTAGCTTTTTTAGGAGTTTCGTGAATGCGTGAAACCGACGTGTGGGTGACACACTCCCGGACATCTTCCCGGCCCATTCGTTACTCCCAAATAACCAACAACAAACTAGCATTCCGAACACTTTCGAAGCTGACCGGGATTTTTCGGGCTCGATCCTCCCAGTAACGGCGGCTAACGATGGTGTGCCCTCTTTTTTACACACTCTCGTTAGGAACGACCATCTCCACCCTCTCCAGGTGGTCCTGTACGCACGCACACACACACACCCGTTCACGCTGATTGTCCCGTTTGTCGTTTAAATGAAGAAAATTATTTTTATGATACCATTCAGTCGAAACATAAACCCGACGGAAACCCAGCAAAAACAAAACTGGGACTTCATCGACGCAAGGGTTCCGGAGATTTTCTCCCCAAACAAACCTCGAACCGGGGGGGCTTGTGGATGAAGATGATGAGCCCAGCTGCACAATGTGAGATTGTTTACTTGGTCCGGTTATTATGTTTCCGAGCGAAGTTTCCGCCGCAACGCCATCCGCCTTAAGTGACAATTTTCCGAAACCTTAGCGCCCCGTCGGATGGATCTCGGCAAGCAAGTTTCACGGTTATGGTGCAAGTGTTTCAACTTTTAGGGCAGCGCCAACAAAGATGAGGTCCGAGAAGGTGGTTGCAATTATATTTTTATTTCTCTACTCTACTTTTCCTTCCACTATTTCTCTAAACTTGGGGATGGCATGGACAGACTGGGCGGGCGTTGGTACACATTGCGATCAGAAATTTATTGACTGTCAGTCGCGAACGACCCTTTGTTATCAACATCGAAGCGAACAAAATGGACATGGAGGGGGGACGTCTGTTCGCTCCAAATCCGCCACGTAGTTGGAGGTTTAATTTGGAACTTGCATTAGACCTGCAATTGACATACTTTCGTCCCGTTTACTTTTGTTTTGTCGGCAGTGTTTAATTGACCCGCAGCACAAATAATTCAAACGGAAGCCAACGGAAGTTACCTTCTCTCGTTACGCCACTCGCTGCACTTGATGGTCAACAACAAAATGGAAACAGTGGCAAGAGAATGTGATTTTTGAAGATTCTTTGGATGCTTCTTGAGAAGCGCGAGGTGTCCAGAGCAAAGTGCTCCAGTACATTAGAGCTCATGCATAGTTTAGGGCAAATATTGCAGGAATTTCATTTCCAGTGTGAACATGCTTGCTCATTTCATCATCCATGAAACACCTTAAACCACTTTGAGGTTATTATCTTATCGTGTCCTCATCTCTACTTCACATCCGCAAGCTGTTTTCTAAATAGAACGAAATCTTATCAATATAGGACGGCTTTGCTAGCTCTGTTCGCAATGTACACACGCTTAAACGCTTTCCAACATCCGTACTTACAACATCGAAAGCCGGAACTCTCACAGCCGGGACGCCCTTTTGCGTTTGCGTTTGCATCACCAACAGCACGATGGGCGCCTTCCCTTTCCATTAACCATATTTACCTGCGCTAATTTCTTACGCTTTTTTCCACCCCGGGGCACTCCCGCTCGGTACATTCAAATGTACCTGCGATCGAATGTACAAAAGGAGCCAATTTCAATTCACACCGTTAGTCACGACTTTCCGGAACCTGCAAATGTGTCCCGCACCACCAGACCCATTTCCTATGGGCGATTCGGGTTTCTTTTGCTGTCTGTATGTCTCCTTCCCATTGATGTCCTAATGCTCCGCTAGAGTCAAAATAGCGTCGTTTATTTGCTCATCGCAAGCGCGTTCAGCCGCAAAGACGAGATAAATAGTGACCTCTCTCGTGGGCTTCACGGGCTGAAATTCGAGAAAAAAAAAACACTTGCCGTGCCCAACCAAACTTCCTCAAACAAAATGTCATGATATGGACACACGCGCGGTAAGCGGTGAAAGAAAAACAAAGCAACGAAACATATCACCACGCTAGAAAGCTTCACTTAAAGTGTGGTTAAACGACGCCCCGGCGCACCAAACGCAAACGGCGTAATGATAAGTATTGAGTCGTGTTTTTCGTGTTCCGCATGTTTCGAAACGATGGTCGACGACCGCCACACTATACTTAATGCGCAATGTCGCGTGCATTTTTCTCACGCATCTGTGTGTGTGTGTATGTGTTTTGTGTGTTGACCGGGTGCGGCAGCGGGTGGGGGATGATGTTGGCGCGAACGCTGCAAACGCAGCGTCGTCTTCGTTGTCGCGCCCGCTCTAATGTCTCTATAAACATTGACAAGCAAAATACATTTAGAATATTTTGTTCCGCTCGTTTCGGGTCACGTTTCGAGTTTCGCTTTCGTATCGTGCGACGGCTTTGGTGAAGAAAAATTATTGCAGACCAAACGGCAACAGTCGAATCGTCAATCGTTGAAGATTTATGATGGGAACTTATAGTGTACCATGGGTGGATGGGCGGGCCCTGAGTAATGAGTTTGGCCGAGAGTGAAATTCCGCCACGGGGTAAAAGCATCAAAATTAGGTCACTGGAGAATTGATCTGGTGGAGGAAAATTTGTTTTCCAACTCTAGGGAAGCTGTGCAGTGCGGCATTAGTTTAAAATTGTGTCGGAACAGCGACATGAAAGATATAAAATGAATGGAAATAATACAAATTAATGAAATATAACAAATGAAATAAAAACATATTTAATAACATGACAAAAATAAATACAAAAATAAATGATTTAAATCGAAAGAAATAAAAAAATACCTATAAACAACTTCTATAAAGCACAAAGAAAAAAAAACCTGATTTGCATAATTCATTCACACCACTGGCATATTCCGTCAACAACTGCGCACACTGCGGGAAATCAATAAACACTCCTAAACATAGAAAAAGCACAACACAAACTGGCCGCAGCAGCTCTGACACTTTTTTTTCCACCTTCTTGCGGTCACCGCTTATCGCATAAAATTCCGCAATATTAATTCAGGTGGTTCTGTGCAAGGTGCCGAGCGACGAGAGCTACCACTGCATCGCGCCTGAACTGGACCGAGAGAAACTGGAATCAGCTGTTGGATGTTGTGTGCTCCAGTTTTACACTTTAGCCATATGTGTGGCGAAGGCGGACCAATATCGCTCTTCAGGGGTGGATTTTTTACTTCTTGTGCAGCAAAAAGGTTACCACAGGTTCACCGCACTGCACTATAAGTCGTGTCGTGTGGTGTAAGTGCTGATTGGAACTGGGACCTGGGCAGAACAAAAAAAAACAAAACCCCCAACAGGAACTCCTGAAGTCAGGACCCGGCCATGCATGGGAGACAAAAGCGAACAAGAAAGGCAATCGCAACAGCCGGTCGGACCTTTATTATCTCAAATATTTACGAGTCAAATAAAAGTAAAATATATTCAGCCTACGCGGGTCGCACGCGAGAAGGATCACCGCACGCTTCCATACTCGGCCCCCCCCCCCAAAGGAGGGTGCGCGATTAAAGACAGGGAAAAAAGAGAAAAATAAAATTCGCCATTTCTCCTGAAGATTTCTATTCGTGTGAAGCACAAAAAAACTAGGCAAACGCCTTTCCTAGGCAAGCTGGTGGCGAAATCACGCGCGAAGGTGTTAGCTGCGTCGTTTGCGTTAAGGCGCAAATTGGCGAGGGCGTACTGAGAGGGCCGGACCGATCGTGGCAGTCGCGGCTGCCATCTGCCTCGTTCAATCGCTAATAAATGGCTGTTTAAATGAATTCTTCGTGGCAGCCTGGAGAGTCGGCTAGAAAGTTGCGCACGCCCTGTGTCCACCGGTTGGGGCGGTCCAGTGCCGAAGAGTTCCTATACAGAACGGCCCAAACACGGATCTCTCACGATACACACGGGCCACAACAAATGATGATCGTCGCCGCCGTGTGGGCGAACAGAATGTCGACACATCGTACCGAGAGGAACGGGCGCGATAAAGGGCTGTGTGGCCAGCCACGAAAAAGGGATCAATAACAATAAATTTTTAAATTACGCTCATTGTAGCCGTTTTGCGGGTTAAGTGCTCTAATGGGATTACGCGTGATTGGTAAGACACTGATGGATGGCGAACGGAGCGAACGAGAACACATGTTGCTCTACACGAGTGCATCACTCGACTCCGGTGCAGCGATGCATCTTGGGCGAAGTGCGAACGAAGCGGAGGTCCACGGCGAAGTCATCATTTGTCATCATTCTATCGACATTGTTGGTGAGAATTTCCGGTGAACAGATTTGTGCATATCAAAGCAATCAGATGTGATTTAGAGTGCGTTTGTAGGTAGTTTGTGTATTTGAAGGATAATTTAAACTATTTGGCCTACATGCTTTATACAAACTACCTAATTTAGAGATAATATAAAGTAAAATGAGGTGCTCTTCAGTGTTTCATTCACTGTTAACTTTGACAATTGATTAGCAATTCAGGAGCTACTCTATAATAATCTAATGCCAACTTCAAAAAACCTCAAATTCGAGAGCTCCAGAGTTCTGCAAATATTTAAAACATGCATCAACAGTCTCGATTACAGACCACTAAATGACATCGTCAGTACAGCTACTACCACCTGCAATCCCTACACGGTACACTCCTTTACATGGTTGATGTAAAGCGTCCAATGAACACAGTAACGGCCAACAGTGAATGTTTGACGCAAAAAGTGTCACCTCAAAGTGCTGGTGCCATTTCCGGCTTGTTCTAGAGAGTAGTTTGCCCATTTACTCCGAGCAAATGAACATAAAGGTGGCTAGACGTACTAAAAATGCAGCTTCAGAAGAAAAAAAAGCGGAGCTAACATAAGGTGGAAGAAAAAAAAACCGAAAACCACATTCGAAAAGGACACCGTTTCTGCACTACTGCAAAAAGCGTGCTTCACGATGCAATGCAACCCCTGGTGTCCTGATGTCCAGCAGGTGACACGCTAACACACCACAACACTTGGCGCTGGAAGACTGTCGGGGTGCCTCGGAACTAAAGAACTCACTCAAAGAATTTCCTTGACGCGCGAGGGTACGACCAAAGTAGCACTTTTGCCTGACGTTGATTATAATTGTAGCACCTAGGATGGTTCCTTCCCGTAACAAGACACGAGGAACAAAAATCACCCGCACCAAGCACATGCAAATTAATTAATCAGACCATGGGTTTCGTTCGCTGGAACCCGTCCCTGGTTGCGGAAGGGATGCGGAAAAGTAATCTTTCCGGCAGGTGACAGAAAAGAATGGTACTCGCGAATTCTCGAGCGCTAGGGCGAACACTATTCATGAGCCGGCGATGGTGGTTAGACCACTCTTGTCCTAGTCCTAGCTCACCTAAAAGTGTGCATTTGTATCTCTCACCTGCCCTTGCGCTTTGCATTTCCCCTATGATACTGACGGTGCTTATTAGATTTGACAGAGTCCACGTTTTTGTACGATGTGTAGTTGTCGAGTCTTTTTTTTTTTGCTTGAGCACGACCAGCCTCAGCCTAACTACCGCTAACATTCGGGTTGGTGCTCGAGTACACGTTTTCACCTCGTTGCTCTTTTCGCAAAAGGGCAAGGGCAGGCAGTTTTGTTCGACGAATGATAGTTGTGTTGCGATTCAAATGGCTTCCAGGTGCATTTAATTATCATAATATGTAGGACATTATGAGTATGCAAAATTGCATGAGGGAGTAATAACGTAGTCAAACGAGAAATTCACTAATTTATTAAATTTGATTATCTCAATTTGTTGAAAAGGTTTCCTATAAATTAAATTACAACTTATGAATATTCTACAAAAAATATTAAATATTTAAGCTTTTATTTTCCTCATAGCAAATAACAGCAAATAAAACACAAAATCTCGACAACTTTTCGCCTGAAGCATTCCCCATTTCGAACACAATATGTGGACGAGAAATAACATATTTCCTCAAAACTATCCCGACCGGCGTAAAGAGAGGAAATAACAGTGCTCCACAGCAACATCATTTCCATGCCACCGAACAAACACGGGCCCCAACATTGAGACAGGACCACCGACCGACTAACCGGCGATGACCTGACAGCAGCAACCGTGCATCGGCTGTGCCCCGAGTGAGTGTGGCATTCGCCGAAAATTAATGGAACATGATTAATTATTAAAATAAAATGCTTGCATTTAAATATTTCATCCCACTTTAAGCACAAACGGTGTGCGCCGGTGTGCCGTGCCATTCCGTGCACATTCGGCTGAAGCTTTTACATGTAAAAGTCACAGCATGGATGTAGGCATCCTTCGGCCGAAAAATGAGCCTAATGAAATCGAAGCCGTGGAAGGCTGGAGATGATCGGAGTGGCTGGAGAGGTTGAAACAGCCATTCAGGTAAGCCGATACAGGCTGATAATTTCTGTCTCGATGAAGGTCACGTTTGGTGGCTATATAGATATCCAAGCGGTACGCTGTTGATTGCAGTTTTGTTATATTTTAATTAGAATATTTAATGCACTTTAGGTTTAGAGTTTTGGAAATTGATCGCATTGAATGCGATTCCATCCAAAAACACAATCTCAACGGCATATTAAACGAAGTCATAGCAGCTTCAATCGATTGGGATCGCTCGGATTTGTTGTTCTTCTTCCATTTGTCCCCCTAGAACCGTCCACGCCTAGAATTGATGGATTTCGGGTGCGATGAAAAATGACTCCACAGGTTGGTGCGGTAAGATTATTTAGAACCGTGAAACGCAAGCGTGTCACATTAATGATGGCTTTGGTTTGACAAAGCTGCCCCCACATTCAGGCCACAGATTTTGAGCGAGTAAGTCGACAACTATACCCAACTAGAACCGATAGGCCCATCATTACGTGACATTGTCGTCGTCGTCGACGCACTAATGGATGTGGATGGGGAGAGATTCCGGTGAAATCCTACGCGAGATTTTTCGGGGAAGCTGATGTCACGCACATAGAGCTGGGGGAAAAGATCCCAACCCAATCCCTGTCTCAATCAACGCCGCCACTATTCCGGAGGCAAACAAACACACATCACACCACACATCATAACAAGGCGTCATTAATTATTGCACGTATCGAAGGCATCGGTTTACCGTCGTTAAGAAGAAAACTAAATCTTAACTTCACCTTAGACAAAGCATCAAGCGAGCGAGACAAAATGCTGCAAGTTTTGCTTTGGGTTGTTGATCGTGAGATACTCTTCGCGTAAGAGAATGCATCTCCCAAGCCTGTGCTGTTGGACGTTGGTGATGAAATTTGAGCACTTATTTGTGCACACTCGCCCCGGTCGACGACCGGCTTACCACAGCGGGAGTCAAATTAATGCTGAGAAGCAACAGCAACAAAAAAACTGCAACAAAGAACGGGACGATTATTGTCGAATCATCATAAATACGGCAATTATCATGCATCCCGGGAACGCTCTGCTGCAAGTTTCGAGAATTTATTGGCCAAGTTGTCAGAAACGAAGCTTCCACCAGGATGCTAGCAGGCAAAGCACCCCTAACGAGAAGGGATATAAAGTGAAAGCTCGTAAAGAACGCTCGTTTCGTTGCTCGATCGGATCTCGGTGGACAATCTTCAATTACATCGAGTTATGGCGAATGAGCCGTGTGCCTGGGTGCGCGAACAGTTTTCTGTGATAGTGATCGGGACGGTTTACAATAACAAATACAAAAATCTTCTGTCGCCACATAAAAACCACCACCCACCAGCATTTTCAGAAGTCATTTTCGACCGCTCGTTGTCTGAAAACATCGAAATGAACACCCTCCCCGAAAGGTGGTTCCTTGTGGCTGGCTGCTTAACTGCACTCCACATTAATCCCACCAATCTAGAGAGGTGTTTTTCGTCCGGGTCTCGTCAAACGATCGATGGACCACCGGCAGCGTTCCATTTACACGGTGGAGAGACATTTAATTAATGAAATAATTAAAAGCATTCTACCACGAGATTGCGTGTGCTGCTCCGCGTGCCTAATCAGCCGGGCTCGATCTTTACCCGTTTGCTGCCTTCTGGAGACATTTTCTAGAACCGCTAGAACTACTGCCGAGGTGTTTTGGACGCGTAACCCTCCCACACACACACACACACATTGCACCGAGGGTTGTGGCATCGGCTGTATTTGTGGTGGTTAATTTATGAGCTACACCATCGTGAGTGTCTTACCTGTCGCTCGATCGGGGATGCTGTTGCGGTTCAGTCGTTTCCTGTCTGGTCGAGGTGTGTTTCTGCTAAGGTGGAGTTACTCTCGATCTACGGAGAATAGAAAAGCGAATAAGATTAATTGTCGCATGCGTCTCGCGTGTGTGTCTTTCGATCGCTATCGTAGCTATCGAGGTTACTGTTTCTGACTTCTGTTCTAAGTCCTTTCGGGGGAACCTCAACTTCAGCCCACACGAACGAACGGAAAGCTCTGCCCGTCGATCCCCGGATACAGATTTGAAAACGAGAGTTTGAAACCGAACTAGGCGCGACATGAGCCATATTTTATCCACCCGGGACAGAACACATCACGCCATGTTTTTGAGCTGTTATTAATACGAAAGTGGCTATCGAAGAATCAGTCGCTCTTTTTCTAGGATTTCGTGTGTCTCCAGGGAGTTGCAGGGAGACATTCTTGACATTCTTCTACGCTATCGGATGGAAACAAAACATGGAGATCTGTCAAGTACTTGAACTGCATTTTAGTTTGGAGTTTGTGTTAGACGCTACTTGTCCTTGTACTTGTATCCCCAAAAAAAAAGAAGACAAACAATTCTTATTGACGCACCAGAGGTCATCAATAACATCAGGTTCGAACTTTACATCGAAAACCGTCCACTCGGTTCGACCATAATGGCTTGGCGGTCTTCACCAACAGTGTAAATAATCGTCATAAATCATCCTTCAACTTGTTGATTACTTTTTGCAAACTTCATGCAGCAAAAGCGGAAAACACTGGGATCTTCGATGTTGCCGACACGGACGCTACTTGAAAGGCGACATCAAAACATAATGCATTACACCATCTATATCTGGTCGAAACCATGAGTTGCACTATTTTTCATCACCCATTAGAACGGTCCAGTTTTCGGATGACATCAGAACACATCTTGGTTTGGGAGGTTCTGGATGGCTGCAAAATGTTATGTCTAGAACCGTAGTACAGTGTACTCCCTTGAATGTAAGCTCCAATGCTGCAGTGTTGATGCGTACCCCTGTGATCATCGAGTGTGAAGAAATGGTCTGACGCTAATCCACCACGAAAAAACTGCACCATCATTACGATACACTCTCTCGGGACTCGGACAAGTGACTGCAGTGAGGTTTCGCCTTTTGCCTGTTCTTTCCCTCTCTCTCTCTCTCTCTCGCTTTGTCCTCAAGGGATGCAGGTTTGACGCCATCGACTGCATTGGGTTTATTGATGCATTCTTCCTGGTAGCTGCTACTACTGCATGCTGCAGGGTGTTTTCTCGCACATCTCTCGTTCTCGCTTCTCCGTACGTTTCCGCCAATATTTATCATCATTACCGAGTCCACTGAGAAGTTGAGATGAGTGGTCATACTGCGCCAGACTTTCAGCCACACATCAGGACCAAACATCAGCCTGCCTCGTAAGGGTCCCCATGGGACAAGAGAAAACAATTTATTAAAAATCTACCAATGGAACGGATGTGCGGTGGTGCAATTCTTCCCCAGGTGTTTCTTCTAAAACAACAGCAACTACACCGAGGGAGCCATTAATCGTGCTTATCAAACGCCTTAAGGCAGGTTTCCGCAATGAAAATGAATGAGTGCAGCAAAGTGTCACATAATCCATCAACCGTTAAACAAGACGATCAACTCGCGAATGCTGGTTGCAAACGCTTTACCGGGTCAGCAATTAAAAAGCACGTAGGAAATAGAGCTACTGCCAAACTGCGTAACGCAAAGCTCCGAGTCGCCCTGGGAATGGGAATTGCTAATTTTGTGTTTCGTTTTCAAATGTTTCGCTACTGTTTTAACGCTCATTAGTGCGGGCGGAACAAGGCGATGAGAAAGAGTTGTTGTTATTTTCTTATTTATAACTCCCCGGACCGGCTGGTTTGTTCTTATGCAATCACACAAATCATGCCAGAGCCGATTTGCTAACTGAAAATTCGATTGCCGTCTCAGCTTCTCATGGCTGCCAACGAAACAGTGAGTGATACACAAGTGGGTGTGATGCAATGAAAGCTCCATCCGTTACCGTTTCGTTTTGTCAGCTTTGGCCGTGTAATAAGTGTGAGCTGCATATTTGGTGAGGTTATTGTTTGCTTTGTAAAAGTGGTTGAGAGCAATGAGATAGTTTCCCGCACTCACTGCAGTTACGATGATGAGGTGTTATATTATCATTTTTATTGCTTACTTTGGAAGAGAAATTATGGGGCAAACTTGATGACAATTAAAGAAATTTATAGTTGGAAGAAATTATCAAGAGCGTTTTGTAATATCGCTTACATCAAATCATAAAATTAAAACTATTTTCAAATGACTTAGTTTTCCGGCCTGAAGAATTTCGATTGTATGACGCTCACTAATCTCTTATTAATTACATTTAATTTACTACACTCCAAAAACTTTATCTCCCACAAATCGTTTTCACAAAATCTCCCACGAAAGGGCCTGTTCGAAAGTGGCCTAAGACAAAGCGTAACTTAATTTGCAACAATCGGCATGTGAAGAAATATTTCTTCTAAAATCAACCGGAATGTCCGTCCGGCCCATCCGAAAACGTCAATTAGTGACTGCTGATGAGCGTATTGCATGTGCAGCGGGTGCAAGGTGCATTTAGCTTCGTTCGCACCCGCAGTTGCAATGCGAGAACCGAGAACCATGAAGCCTCATTTAGCCGGGTGTAAGAACTGTTAACACCATGGAAAATGAGCCATTTTCGTGGATATGGTTCTGGTGTTCGAGGTTTGTACCATGATGGCCAAAACACGGAATGCATTGTCTCTCTGGAAGACACATGAAAACAGAGCGTAAGACGTTTATTTGATATCCAAGAGCAGATAAGCATTGCTTTGGGCGATTGAAACTTAATTGGAAAGCAAACAGGTTTAAGCGAGTTTAATCGCTTTTTAATGAGTCTAAATATTGCTCATAAAACGGGAAAAAGTATTCCTTAAACTTGTATTAATTCAAGCAAAAGCTATTCTTAATTGGTGAGAAAAAAAACGAGACAAACAAAAAACAAGAAAAGAAAAACGAGACAAACCACACACTTCCTCCTCAATAAAAACGCAAATTCTCTCAATAAAGCGATGCAATCAAAAAATCATCCCAAAAAAGCACTTATGTTTCGCAAAACCTTCTGCATACGCTTGTCGTGATAAATTTGCCTTATGTCCCACACAATTCTCAATCCCCTGGAACCTCCACAGGTTGGTGCGGTAAGATTATTTAGAACCGTGAAACGCAAGCGTGTCACATTAATGATGGCTTTGGTTTGACAAAGCTGCCCCCACATTCAGGCCACAGATTTTGAGCGAGTAAGTCGACAACTATACCCAACTAGAACCGATAGGCCCATCATTACGTGACATTGTCGTCGTCGTCGACGCACTAATGGATGTGGATGGGGAGAGATTCCGGTGAAATCCTACGCGAGATTTTTCGGGGAAGCTGATGTCACGCACATAGAGCTGGGGGAAAAGATCCCAACCCAATCCCTGTCTCAATCAACGCCGCCACTATTCCGGAGGCAAACAAACACACATCACACCACACATCATAACAAGGCGTCATTAATTATTGCACGTATCGAAGGCATCGGTTTACCGTCGTTAAGAAGAAAACTAAATCTTAACTTCACCTTAGACAAAGCATCAAGCGAGCGAGACAAAATGCTGCAAGTTTTGCTTTGGGTTGTTGATCGTGAGATACTCTTCGCGTAAGAGAATGCATCTCCCAAGCCTGTGCTGTTGGACGTTGGTGATGAAATTTGAGCACTTATTTGTGCACACTCACCCCGGTCGACGACCGGCTTACCACAGCGGGAGTCAAATTAATGCTGGGAAGCAACAGCAGCAACACAAAAAAACTGCAACAAAGAACGGGACGATTATTGTCGAATCATCATAAATACGGCAATTATCATGCATCCCGGGAACGCTCTGCTGCAAGTTTCGAGAATTTATTGGCCAAGTTGTCAGAAACGAAGCTTCCACCAGGATGCTAGCAGGCAAAGCACCCCTAACGAGAAGGGATATAAAGTGAAAGCTCGTAAAGAACGCTCGTTTCGTTGCTCGATCGGATCTCGGTGGACAATCTTCAATTACATCGAGTTATGGCGAATGAACCGTGTGCCTGGGTGCGCGAACAGTTTTCTGTGATAGTGATCGGGACGGTTTACAATAACAAATACAAAAATCTTCTGTCGCCACATAAAAACCACCACCCACCAGCATTTTCAGAAGTCATTTTCGACCGCTCGTTGTCTGAAAACATCGAAATGAACACCCTCCCCGAAAGGTGGTTCCTTGTGGCTGGCTGCTTAACTGCACTCCACATTAATCCCACCAATCTAGAGAGGTGTTTTTCGTCCGGGTCTCGTCAAACGATCGATGGACCACCGGCAGCGTTCCATTTACACGGTGGAGAGACATTTAATTAATGAAATAATTAAAAGCATTCTACCACGAGATTGCGTGTGCTGCTCCGCGTGCCTAATCAGCCGGGCTCGATCTTTACCCGTTTGCTGCCTTCTGGAGACAATTTCTAGAACCGCTAGAACTGTTGCCGAGGTGTTTTGGACGCGTAACCCCCCCCACACACACACACATTGCACCGAGGGTTGTGGCATCGGCTGTATTTGTGGTGGTTAATTTATGAGCTACACCATCGTGAGTGTCTTACCTGTCGCTCGATCGGGGATGCTGTTGCGGTTCAGTCGTTTCCTGTCTGGTCGAGGTGTGTTTCTGCTAAGGTGGAGTTACTCTCGATCTACGGAGAATAGAAAAGCGAATAAGATTAATTGTCGCATGCGTCTCGCGTGTGTGTCTTTCGATCGCTATCGTAGCTATCGAGGTTACTGTTTCTGACTTCTGTTCTAAGTCCTTTCGGGGGAACCTCAACTTCAGCCCACACGAACGAACGGAAAGCTCTGCCCGTCGATCCCCGGATACAGATTTGAAAACGAGAGTTTGAAACCGAACTAGGCGCGACATGAGCCATATTTTATCCACCCGGGACAGAACACATCACGCCATGTTTTTGAGCTGTTATTAATACGAAAGTGGCTATCGAAGAATCAGTCGCTCTTTTTCTAGGATTTCGTGTGTCTCCAGGGAGTTGCAGGGAGACATTCTTGACATTCTTCTACGCTATCGGATGGAAACAAAACATGGAGATCTGTCAAGTACTTGAACTGCATTTTAGTTTGGAGTTTGTGTTAGACGCTACTTGTCCTTGTACTTGTATCCCCAAAAAAAAAGAAGACAAACAATTCTTATTGACGCACCAGAGGTCATCAATAACATCAGGTTCGAACTTTACATCGAAAACCGTCCACTCGGTTCGACCATAATGGCTTGGCGGTCTTCACCAACAGTGTAAATAATCGTCATAAATCATCCTTCAACTTGTTGATTACTTTTTGCAAACTTCATGCAGCAAAAGCGGAAAACACTGGGATCTTCGATGTTGCCGACACGGACGCTACTTGAAAGGCGACATCAAAACATAATGCATTACACCATCTATATCTGGTCGAAACCATGAGTTGCACTATTTTTCATCACCCATTAGAACGGTCCAGTTTTCGGATGACATCAGAACACATCTTGGTTTGGGAGGTTCTGGATGGCTGCAAAATGTTATGTCTAGAACCGTAGTACAGTGTACTCCCTTGAATGTAAGCTCCAATGCTGCAGTGTTGATGCGTACCCCTGTGATCATCGAGTGTGAAGAAATGGTCTGACGCTAATCCACCACGAAAAAACTGCACCATCATTACGATACACTCTCTCGGGACTCGGACAAGTGACTGCAGTGAGGTTTCGCCTTTTGCCTGTTCTTTCCCTCTCTCTCTCTCTCTCTCGCTTTGTCCTCAAGGGATGCAGGTTTGACGCCATCGACTGCATTGGGTTTATTGATGCATTCTTCCTGGTAGCTGCTACTACTGCATGCTGCAGGGTGTTTTCTCGCACATCTCTCGTTCTCGCTTCTCCGTACGTTTCCGCCAATATTTATCATCATTACCGAGTCCACTGAGAAGTTGAGATGAGTGGTCATACTGCGCCAGACTTTCAGCCACACATCAGGACCAAACATCAGCCTGCCTCGTAAGGGTCCCCATGGGACAAGAGAAAACAATTTATTAAAAATCTACCAATGGAACGGATGTGCGGTGGTGCAATTCTTCCCCAGGTGTTTCTTCTAAAACAACAGCAACTACACCGAGGGAGCCATTAATCGTGCTTATCAAACGCCTTAAGGCAGGTTTCCGCAATGAAAATGAATGAGTGCAGCAAAGTGTCACATAATCCATCAACCGTTAAACAAGACGATCAACTCGCGAATGCTGGTTGCAAACGCTTTACCGGGTCAGCAATTAAAAAGCACGTAGGAAATAGAGCTACTGCCAAACTGCGTAACGCAAAGCTCCGAGTCGCCCTGGGAATGGGAATTGCTAATTTTGTGTTTCGTTTTCAAATGTTTCGCTACTGTTTTAACGCTCATTAGTGCGGGCGGAACAAGGCGATGAGAAAGAGTTGTTGTTATTTTCTTATTTATAACTCCCCGGACCGGCTGGTTTGTTCTTATGCAATCACACAAATCATGCCAGAGCCGATTTGCTAACTGAAAATTCGATTGCCGTCTCAGCTTCTCATGGCTGCCAACGAAACAGTGAGTGATACACAAGTGGGTGTGATGCAATGAAAGCTCCATCCGTTACCGTTTCGTTTTGTCAGCTTTGGCCGTGTAATAAGTGTGAGCTGCATATTTGGTGAGGTTATTGTTTGCTTTGTAAAAGTGGTTGAGAGCAATGAGATAGTTTCCCGCACTCACTGCAGTTACGATGATGAGGTGTTATATTATCATTTTTATTGCTTACTTTGGAAGAGAAATTATGGGGCAAACTTGATGACAATTAAAGAAATTTATAGTTGGAAGAAATTATCAAGAGCGTTTTGTAATATCGCTTACATCAAATCATAAAATTAAAACTATTTTCAAATGACTTAGTTTTCCGGCCTGAAGAATTTCGATTGTATGACGCTCACTAATCTCTTATTAATTACATTTAATTTACTACACTCCAAAAACTTTATCTCCCACAAATCGTTTTCACAAAATCTCCCACGAAAGGGCCTGTTCGAAAGTGGCCTAAGACAAAGCGTAACTTAATTTGCAACAATCGGCATGTGAAGAAATATTTCTTCTAAAATCAACCGGAATGTCCGTCCGGCCCATCCGAAAACGTCAATTAGTGACTGCTGATGAGCGTATTGCATGTGCAGCGGGTGCAAGGTGCATTTAGCTTCGTTCGCACCCGCAGTTGCAATGCGAGAACCGAGAACCATGAAGCCTCATTTAGCCGGGTGTAAGAACTGTTAACACCATGGAAAATGAGCCATTTTCGTGGATATGGTTCTGGTGTTCGAGGTTTGTACCATGATGGCCAAAACACGGAATGCATTGTCTCTCTGGAAGACACATGAAAACAGAGCGTAAGACGTTTATTTGATATCCAAGAGCAGATAAGCATTGCTTTGGGCGATTGAAACTTAATTGGAAAGCAAACAGGTTTAAGCGAGTTTAATCGCTTTTTAATGAGTCTAAATATTGCTCATAAAACGGGAAAAAGTATTCCTTAAACTTGTATTAATTCAAGCAAAAGCTATTCTTAATTGGTGAGAAAAAAAACGAGACAAACAAAAAACAAGAAAAGAAAAACGAGACAAACCACACACTTCCTCCTCAATAAAAACGCAAATTCTCTCAATAAAGCGATGCAATCAAAAAATCATCCCAAAAAAGCACTTATGTTTCGCAAAACCTTCTGCATACGCTTGTCGTGATAAATTTGCCTTATGTCCCACACAATTCTCAATCCCCTGGAACCAATACGCTGGTTTTATTGTCTTATCGACGTGCGCGTCAAAGTCCCCAAGTTTAAGGGTGAGCGCGTCGTACGCAAAATGTCCTTTCGTTCGCCAACGCCATGAAAAAGTGAAGTCCTACATCGAAAATCAATCAAAAGTTTATCGACGAAGGGCTCAACAAATTCCGGTGCTCTGCAAAAAACCGTGGGCTGTACCGAAAAAGCATGTCTCGACACTAAATTCCCACAGGATAGATAATGCGCTGTCGAAAACCAACGAATCCTTGGCGTTTTGCTCGGGGTTTCATCCATTCCAACAGCCAGGTTAAGGCTAAATCAGTCAACTTAATGGAAGTGTACCGAGCAGCACTGGTGTATGCAGTGATGCTGCAGTTTCGTTTCCGCTTCGACTCATCATTATTATCATCCGGTGCAGACACGTAACCTGCAATGGAACGATTTTTTCACCGCGCGTACGACTCATTGGACACACGAGTGTGACTGTCTCTACTTTAAGGGGGGGACTGTAAATATTTCCAGTCTGGCGAATCATTATCGACACACGCCGACCTCACAAATAAAAGCGATGAAGGTTTACGGTTTACAGTCAGTTTGTTTTTTATTTTATATTACTTGGAGCTCTCGATTCGGGAGAGGGCATAAAGAAGAGTGGTTCAAGCTACAATCTGTATGAAAAAGAAAATTCTTTGGAATAAAATATTTGGTTGACAAAACGAGATTAAAACAAATTGAGCCGCAACACACTGTACTTCAACTTCAATGAGCTTGATTTTTAAAAACGCTCTCCAGACAACGCCCCTAGGACATTACGCTTCGGTCACATTAAGCAAAAACTAAAAGCCACATGTGGAGGTTGTCTGACAAGAATAAAAAACCTTCCTATGCCAACGTGTGGAACCACAAGCACACTGACAAGCGCGCAGAAAAAACTACCGAACGCACTACACCAACAGCATGTGGATGATGATATCCTGCGTGCGTGTCCTCAACACCTAGACTTCACCGTGCTTCACCGTTGATTATTTAAATGTCATCGAGGTGTGTTCGTTTTTCTTTCCACTTCGAGCGGAATAAAATGTGATCTTTATTCCGACCCAGCTGAGGCTGTATTATGTCCCCTTCTCTCTCTCTCTCTCTCTCTCTGTCTCTTGTGTGCCCTTTCGGGCGTGATACTGGCATGTCCCGTGGATAACGCGTATCGTCGCGTATGCGTGTCGCTTGCGAGAGCATTTGCGCAATGGGCTGAAGTGATCGCCATTGAAGTTGAAGGTGCCTTTTGAATGCATGGGTGTATTGATAACGCATGAAAAGCATACTGGTATGCCCTTTAATGCCCCCCTTAACTGCCTGAAGCATTGCGAGATAGTGTGAAAGCAATGCCGGACTTTATTGCGCCAGAGTTTAAGAGTAACTTGGCACGTTTAAGCGACTCTTACGTTTCAAATCCTTCGACTATTTATTTTTATTCAAATAAACAGATCACAAATCACCTGACAGATGACATCCTCGAATCCTCCGACCATCAATCCAACATCGAGCGAACGAAATTGAACAATGTTCTCTTTCACCGATCGCCACACCATCACCCAATTTGGCCCGTGATTCCGTAAGGTGAGAAATGCCGTTTTACACCGTACTGGCAGCAGGCGCGAGATCGATAAACAACAACGCCTCGCTTGGGTGAGGAATGTTTTGCGCGTACTGCTGCGGATATATTGATCGAAAGCTTGTCGCTTCCCGTTTTCACTTTTTGTTTGTGTGTGTGAGCTCATTTCATCTCTACCTTCGGCGAACCTGTGCGACTGTCCGCGGGACTCGAAAAAGGACGTTCCGAGGTCCCACCACCTGCTGCGTGCGGCATTCGGCTGAAGAGGAAGATGGGCAAGATAGAGAGAGAGAGAGGGCGTATGTACGGGCCCACCCAGCACGGGAACGCCACGAGCCAAAACAGCGACACACGGGCGAACGAAATCCGCAAATAAAATCCGACAGATAGAATTTCAATTAATTTTTAATAATATTTATTGGACAGCTCATTTCACTATGAATTTATATCGAATCGGGTTACTCTCTTTCACCGGTTCCGTTTCGACCGCGTCGACGTTGACGGGGTGGTACGTGCGTGTGTGCGTGTGTGTGTGGGTCTGTTTTTTCCTCTTTCTCGGGCGGAAGGAGACCCCAGAGCATAATCTCTAGCATGTTTCACTGGTCGTGGTGGTGCGGTGATGTTTGCGGTTTTGAAGGTGGATTCTGGGATTTTGCCGCGATCCCATGATGGATGCGCTGGATGAAAAATAAATGAACGCGTGTTGTGCTGTCGAAACACTTGCTTTCCCGAAGGGGTACGGCAGCCGGTGTTTGACGGCCAATTTAAGAGCTTTGCGAGTTGCAGCAGCACCAGTAGACAGCACTTAGCCGAGCTGCATTCATATTCGGGCCGGTTGTTTTATTCGTCTGTTTTCGGCGAAAGAAGCATGCTGAGAGTTGAAGGAACGAAGCAACAACTAGCGCTGAATCATTCGGCAGGACATAAATGATGTATTAAATTATCATATTTCAATGGTTGGGTTGTACAGCGAATCGTTTGTGTACTGACCTTTTAAATGATTGATGCAGGTCGGTGACCAACGAATGGTTTGTCCGTGTTGAGTTGATGTTGATGCAGAAGTAATTTATTTTGGAGTTTTATTGAAATTTAACTCACTACTCAGTCAGAGATCTCTTTCGCTACTCTCTCTGGCTTCTTAACCCATTTGACTACATTATGACTTATTGGACTACTAATGTATTAAAGTCCATAATAAGACAGAGCACTTATTTGGATAAAGATACAACCTACGACTAGTTGTTTTATCTTGAACCTCCAACACTGTTTTGAACAAGTGTTTTGTGTTCCGAGAACCACTGCATTTACACCAAGTGACCAGATAATAATCGGTTATCGTTATGAGGACTCAGTCAGAACTGCCTTTGATATCAATTCTATCCTGTCAGAACTTAACGTCAAGACCGCTGATTTTTAAAATGCCTATACTGTAGACTTGAATGAACGTGTTTTTGTTACAATCTTCGAAGAAAAATATGCAAATCTCAATACAAAATCAACTAATCCCGTAGTCAACAGAATAGCCAGCCACACCGTGACGCAAATCCGATCGATATTTCACTCACGATCACGAATGTCAGCGACTGCACCGGTGCGTCTTATCTAAGATCACCGCATCAAAGCAAGACCACTTTCGCAAATCCACAATTTTATGGACTATTTCCGATCCGGACAGTGATACCGGTGGAACAGAAATCTCCCACGAATCCCACGAGCTCATCCCATGGACAGGCGCAACGCGTGAGTGAAGAAAAACCAGTTCCAGGGATTTTTTTTCGTTCTGTTCTGTTCTTTGCTCAAACTGCATCCTAGGTTGGGCGAACGCAAACCTCCAGACACATAATCTGCAAAGAATAATCGGGTTGTAAAAATCAGCGAAAACACGTTTTGCCATCTCCTTTTGAACTCACCAACACCCAGAAATTGCATAAATAGAGCCTTCTTGGAGCGAGAGCCCGAGCGACATCTTTCACTGGCAGCTTGCAATAATTTAACTTTTTGATGTAAACTCCTTCGCGTGGTTTGATTCGCGTCCGTACTTCCTACTCGCAATTTTGTTTTTGTTCTTGTGTATGTGTCTCTTTTTGCTAGAACAAGCTTGGTGCTCCATTTGGCACCAAGCCCG
>KZ061918.1:0-51028 GCA_002091835.1 Anopheles maculatus | reverse complement strand
CGTGGATATGGTTCTGGTGTTCGAGGTTTGTACCATGATGGCCAAAACACGGAATGCATTGTCTCTCTGGAAGACACATGAAAACAGAGCGTAAGACGTTTATTTGATATCCAAGAGCAGATAAGCATTGCTTTGGGCGATTGAAACTTAATTGGAAAGCAAACAGGTTTAAGCGAGTTTAATCGCTTTTTAATGAGTCTAAATATTGCTCATAAAACGGGAAAAAGTATTCCTTAAACTTGTATTAATTCAAGCAAAAGCTATTCTTAATTGGTGAGAAAAAAAACGAGACAAACAAAAAACAAGAAAAGAAAAACGAGACAAACCACACACTTCCTCCTCAATAAAAACGCAAATTCTCTCAATAAAGCGATGCAATCAAAAAATCATCCCAAAAAAGCACTTATGTTTCGCAAAACCTTCTGCATACGCTTGTCGTGATAAATTTGCCTTATGTCCCACACAATTCTCAATCCCCTGGAACCAATACGCTGGCTGGTTTTACTGTCTTATCGACGCGCGCGTCAAAGTCCTCAAGTTTAAGGGTGAGCGCTTCGTACGCAAAATGTCCTTTCGTTCGCCAACGCCATGAAAAAGTGAAGTCCTACATCGAAAATCAATCAAAAGTTTATCGACGAAGGGCTCAACAAATTCCGGTGCTCTGCAAAAAACCGTGGGCTGTACCGAAAAAGCATGTATCGACACTAAATTCCCACAGGATAGATAATGCGCTGTCGAAAACCAACGAATCCTTGGCGTTTTGCTCGGGGTTTCATCCATACAAACAGCCAGGTTAAGGCTAAATCAGTCAACTTAATGCTCGGTACAGAGCAGCACTGGTGTGTGCAGTGATGCTGCAGTTTCGTTTACGCTTCGACTCATCATTATTATCATCCGGTGCAGACACGTAACCTGCAATGGAACGATTTTTTCACCGCGCGTACGACTCATTGGACACACGAGTGTGACTGTCTCTACTTTAAGGGGGGGACTGTAAATATTTCCAGTCTGGCAAATCATTATCGACACACGCCGACCTCACAAATAAAAGCGATGAAGGTTTACGGTTTACAGTCAGTTTGTTTTTTATTTTATATTACTTGGAGCTCTCGATTCGGGAGAGTGCATAAAGAAGAGTGCTTCAAGCTGCAATCTGTATGAAAACGAAAATTCTTTAGAATAAAATATTTGGTTGACAAAACAAGATTAAAACAAATTGAGCCGCAACACACTGTACTTCAACTTCAATGAGCTTGATTTTGAAATACGCTCTCCAGACAACGCCCCTAGGACATTACGCTTCGGTCACATTAAGCGAAAACTAAAAGCCACATGTGGAGGTTGTCTGACAAGAATAAAAAAACCTTCCTATGCCAACGCATGGAACCACAACCACACTGACAAGCGCGCAGAAAAAACTACCGAACGCACTACACCAACAGCATGTGGATGATGATATCCTGCGTGCGTGTCCTCAACACCTAGACTTCACCGTGCTTCACCGTTGATTATTTAAATGTCATCGAGGCGTGTTCGTTTTTCTTTCCACTTCGAGCGGAATAAAATGTGATCTTTATTCCGACCCAGCAGAGGCTGTATTATGTCCCTCTTTCTCTCTCTCTCTGTCTCTTGTGTGCCCTTTCGGGCGTGATACTGCCATGTTCCGTGGATAACGCGTATCGTCGCGTATGCGTGTCGCTTGCGAGAGCATTTGTGCAATGGGCTGAAGTTATCGCCATTGAAGTTGAAGGTGCCTTTTGAATGCTTGGGTGTATTGATAACGTATGAAAAGCATACTGGTGTGCCCTTTAATGCTCCCCCTAACTGTCTGAAGCATTGCGAGATAGTGTGAAAGCAATGCCGGACTTTATTGCGCCAGAGTTTAAGAGTAACTTGGCACGTTTATAAGACTCTTATGTTTCAAATCCTTCTACTATTTATTTTTCTTCAAATAAACAGATCACAAATCACCTGACAGATGACATCCTCGAATCCTCCGACCATCCATCCAACATCGAGCGAACGAAATTGAACAATATTCTCTTTCACCGATCGCCACACCATCACCCAATTTGCCCCGTGATTCCGTAAGGTGAGAAATGCCGTTTTACACCGTACTGGCAGCAGGCGCGAGATCGATAAACAACAACGCCTCGCTTGGGTGAGGAATGTTTTGCGCGTACTGCTGCGGATATATTGATCGAAAGCTTGTCGCTTCCCGTTTTCACTTTTTGTTTGTGTGTGTGAGCTCATTTCATCTCTACCTTCGGCGAACCTGTGCGACTGTCCGCGGGACTCGAAAAAGGACGTTCCGAGGTCCCACCACCTGCTGCGTGCGGCATTCGGCTGAAGAGGAAGATGGGCAAGATAGAGAGAGAGTGAGGGCGTATGTACGGGCCCACCCAGCACGGGAACGCCACGAGCGAAAACAGCGACACACGGGCGAACGAAATCCGCAAATAAAATCCGACAGATAGAATTTCAATTAATTTTTAATAATATTTATTGGACAGCTCATTTCACTATGAATTTATATCGAATCGGGTTACTCTCTTTCACCGGTTCCGTTTCGACCGCGTCGACGTTGACGGGGTGGTACGTGCGTGTGTGCGTGTGTGTGTGGGTCTGTTTTTTCCTCTTTCTCGGGCGGAAGGAGACCCCAGAGCATAATCTCTAGCATGTTTCACTGGTCGTGGTGGTGCGGTGATGTTTGCGGTTTTGAAGGTGGATTCTGGGATTTTGCCGCGATCCCATGATGGATGCGCTGGATGAAAAATAAATGAACGCGTGTTGTGCTGTCGAAACACTTGCTTTCCCGAAGGGGTACGGCAGCCGGTGTTTGACGGCCAATTTAAGAGCTTTGCGAGTTGCAGCAGCACCAGTAGACAGCACTTAGCCGAACTGCGTTCATATTCTGGTCGGTTGTTTTATTCGTCTGGTTTCGGCGAAAGAAGCATGCTGAGAGTTGAAGGAACGGAGCAACAACTAGCGCTGAATCATTCGGCAGGACATAAATGATGTATTAAATTATCATATTTCAATGGTTGGGTTGTACAGCGAATCGTTTGTGTACTGACCTTTTAAATGATTGATGCAGGTCGGTGACCAACGAATGGTTTGTCCGTGTTGAGTTGATGTTGATGCAGAAGTAATTTATTTTGGAGTTTTATTGAAATTTTTCTCACTACTCAGTCAGAGATCTCTTGCGCTACTCTCTCTGGCTTCTTAACCCATTTGACTTCATTATGACTTATTGGACTACTAATGTATTAAAGTCCATAATAAGACAGAGTACTTATTTGGAAATACCTACAACTTACGACTAGATGTTTTATCTTGAACCTCCAACACTGTTTTGAACAAGTGCTTTGTGTTCCGAAAACCACTGCATTTACACCAAATGACCAGATAATAATCAGTTATCGTTATGAGGACTCAGTCAGAACTGCCTTTGATATCAATTCTATCCTGTCAGAACTTAACGTCAAGACCTCTGATTTTTAAAATGCCTATACTGTAGACTTGAATGAACGTGTTTTTGTTACAATCTTCGAAGAAAAATATGCAAATCTCAATACAAAATCAACTAATCCCGTAGTCAACAGAATAGCCAGCCACACCGTGACGCAAATCCGATCGATATTTCACTCACGATCACGAATGTCAGCGACTGCACCGGTGCGTCTTATCTAAGATCACCGCATCAAAGCAAGACCACTTTCGCAAATCCACAATTTTATGGACTATTTCCGATCCGGACAGTGATACCGGTGGAACAGAAATCTCCCACGAATCCCACGAGCTCATCCCATGGACAGGCGCAACGCGTGAGTGAAGAAAAACCAGTTCCAGGGATTTTTTTTCGTTCTGTTCTGTTCTTTGCTCAAACTGCATCCTAGGTTGGGCGAACGCAAACCTCCAGACACATAATCTGCAAAGAATAATCGGGTTGTAAAAATCAGCGAAAACACGTTTTGCCATCTCCTTTTGAACTCACCAACACCCAGAAATTGCATAAATAGAGCCTTCATGGAGCGAGAGCCCGAGCGACATCTTTCACTGGCAGCTTGCAATAATTTAACTTTTTGATGTAAACTCCTTCGCGTGGTTTGATTCGCGTCCGTACTTCCTACTCGCATTTTTTTTTTGTTCTTGTATATGTGTCTCTTTTTGCTAGAGCAAGCTTGGTGCTCCATTTGGCACCAAGCCCGACCGAGAGACAGCAGCAAAGCAGGGAAAAAAGTTCTATCCACAAGTTGGGCAAACGTTTCAGAGCTAGATCTTAAGAAGACGAGCGCTTTCGGGAGTAGACTGGGGGAGAAAGGCAGACTGAAAGAAGAGCATGAACACTTCCTGTCCACCATGACACATGCACACACACACACACACCCGCTCGTTCTGCTCCCACGAGGAAAGTTATGTAAGATTGTCTGCAGTTTCGCGCTGAACCATTTCTGGCTGTCTGCCATCATGACGTGCTTCCTTAACCGTAACTTTATCAGACAAGGTGAGATGTTCATTAAGATAATTTATAGGCATTAACAAGAGTTATACCCGGTAGTTCTGTGTGCCGAGTGTCTTCTTGCTCCCTTGGCTCACCATACCTGACAGTGAGGCAGCAACGCTTACAAGGTGAACGAAATGAATGTTCTTCACAATCGCGAAATGAAAGTGCACCGCGTAGTGTCTTCGCGAGCAGTCCGAGAGAAATGTGTCACGACTAGCTCCCGCTCGTTGCAATTAGATATGGATCCGGCGACATGTTTGGATCGGTTTTTTCGCCAATATCCCAAACCCGGCGAATGGAATAATCAAAACTCGTTAGATAGACGACTACCCCAGACCTTTGGGCGATGATGTATGCAAGCTATCGCGCTTCATGAATCTCTCGCAAAATGAATGGTTGCAGCAAACGGACATTTACGGCCAATTGATTGCTGTTTACCAATATAAATTTCTTCCCTCCAAAAACTGCAGGCTTGTTTGACAACCTCTTCACTAGGGCAGGAGATCATGATGGTTGTTGGGTGGAAAGTTTTTGTTTTATTTCTGTTCAAGATAAATCCATCCGTCTGTCTCGCTCACAACAGCAGCCACCGAACAAACACATCTTCTATTCGATCGTGAAATTATATGTTTACCTCGGCTCTTTCTCATCATCACTCAAACAAATCGAACCGTCGGCGGACAGCGTTCCTCCCTTTTTTGCGCAAACAAAAACCCGCTGGATGTCGTGAAAACACACATTTAACAACCTCAACAACCAGTGTCAACAACGGACGACCACACCGCACCGAGTCCGTCGTCCCACAGGATGGGAAGGGCCGCGGGGCGGAGAAGGTGCTTAAGACAATCAACACAACAATGTCATTAATCAACACACAAACACATCTTGATGGGTGCTCTCTCCTAATATGGCCCGGTCGCGCACTCTAACCAGGGCACAACGGTCACCAGGATGGCCGGACCCCACAATCTTCGGGGGTCGTTAAAACATAAAAATCAAAACAGATCCCTCCACACCCGGAAAGCTCGGCGGATCCTTTTTTTAGGATGTGCAGAAAGCGACGGCACAGAAATGAGGCCCAAGAAGTCTACCTGGGTCTTTCGGAACTGGCGCAGCACACACTACACTCACCAACACCCGATAAGCGGGCGATAGTCTTCGGGCAAGAAGTTCAGGTTCACTGATTAGCATTCTCGGGGAGTTGATAATTGCTTCAACTTTTCCTCTCCCGACCGCCCTTCTCACGACCCTCTCTCTCTCTCTCTCTCTGAGGAAAGGAGTTCTGGCGAGAATTAATCATCGACCTCCCTTAAAAGGGTAGTCCACACAGTATGGGACCACAGCTCCCCAGCACCAAAGAGACCTACGACGAGCTACGGAGCCGTTTCGTAATTTGTTAAACGACACCTTATCGGGCGCTAGCGATCCCCCGTGCTTCTTCAATCCCACCCAACACACCTCCCTTACCGTTTCTGGGTGAAAGTGACCACCAAGTGATCGCCTGCGGAATCCATTTCGGAATGTGTTTTTATAAGAATGTAAATATTTATTCCGAAGAGCACCCGGCACAACGACGGTACGAGAACTGCCGGTGTGCGGAGTGCGTTTTGATTGATTGTGAAAATAAATGATGTGCTGGTTTCTGACACCGGGTGCCATTAATATTGCGGTCACAGACCTTTGGGCGATGATGTATGCAAGCTATCGCGCTTCATGAATCTCTCGCAAAATGAATGGTTGCAGCAAACGGACATTTACGGCCAATTGATTGCTGTTTACCAATATAAATTTCTTCCCTCCAAAAACTGCAGGCTTGTTTGACAACCTCTTCACTAGGGCAGGAGATCATGATGGTTGTTGGGTGGAAAGTTTTTGTTTTATTTCTGTTCAAGATAAATCCATCCGTCTGTCTCGCTCACAACAGCAGCCACCGAACAAACACATCTTCTATTCGATCGTGAAATTATATGTTTACCTCGGCTCTTTCTCATCATCACTCAAACAAATCGAACCGTCGGCGGACAGCGTTCCTCCCTTTTTTGCGCAAACAAAAACCCGCTGGATGTCGTGAAAACACACATTTAACAACCTCAACAACCAGTGTCAACAACGGACGACCACACCGCACCGAGTCCGTCGTCCCACAGGATGGGAAGGGCCGCGGGGCGGAGAAGGTGCTTAAGACAATCAACACAACAATGTCATTAATCAACACACAAACACATCTTGATGGGTGCTCTCTCCTAATATGGCCCGGTCGCGCACTCTAACCAGGGCACAACGGTCACCAGGATGGCCGGACCCCACAATCTTCGGGGGTCGTTAAAACATAAAAATCAAAACAGATCCCTCCACACCCGGAAAGCTCGGCGGATCCTTTTTTTAGGATGTGCAGAAAGCGACGGCACAGAAATGAGGCCCAAGAAGTCTACCTGGGTCTTTCGGAACTGGCGCAGCACACACTACACTCACCAACACCCGATAAGCGGGCGATAGTCTTCGGGCAAGAAGTTCAGGTTCACTGATTAGCATTCTCGGGGAGTTGATAATTGCTTCAACTTTTCCTCTCCCGACCGCCCTTCTCACGACCCTCTCTCTCTCTCTCTCTCTGAGGAAAGGAGTTCTGGCGAGAATTAATCATCGACCTCCCTTAAAAGGGTAGTCCACACAGTATGGGACCACAGCTCCCCAGCACCAAAGAGACCTACGACGAGCTACGGAGCCGTTTCGTAATTTGTTAAACGACACCTTATCGGGCGCTAGCGATCCCCCGTGCTTCTTCAATCCCACCCAACACACCTCCCTTACCGTTTCTGGGTGAAAGTGACCACCAAGTGATCGCCTGCGGAATCCATTTCGGAATGTGTTTTTATAAGAATGTAAATATTTATTCCGAAGAGCACCCGGCACAACGACGGTACGAGAACTGCCGGTGTGCGGAGTGCGTTTTGATTGATTGTGAAAATAAATGATGTGCTGGTTTCTGACACCGGGTGCCATTAATATTGCGGTCACTTACGCCTCGTCGCCTGCGGTGCCGCGTCGTATTAGAAGAAGGCGAAGCGGCAGGCGGAGCGTAGTGGACGAAAGGCACACAAGGTTGCAAATAGACGTAGAAGCTTCTGTGCCATGACAAAGTGTCCCCGAGGAGTGAAAAACCACTTCGTTTTGGAGGATCCTTGTGGGTAGTAGTTTGGTTTGGGCCAATGTTTTGTTTAAAAAAAAGTTCTTGGAATGAAATTGATCGATGCTGACATAAATACACGCTATGTGCCACAACATACAAGTCTAACACGCTCCAACTCAACATACTGGTGACAGTATTTCCAAGGTCCAAGCAATCGTTTAGTACAACTTGTTTCAAATGACTTGATTTACTTTAAATCTAGCTTGAATTTTCTAAGAACTAGACGCAATTTAATGCTCACTAAGTTAACACAGGATTTAATTTTGGAATGAAATATTGTTCTTCATTCATTTACAGTTCATCCATTATACCCTCGACATTCAGCTAAAATATAAAAAAAAAAACCGTCGTCTTAAGGTGCTACACCTATTATGACACCTTTTTTACATGTCACAATCAATCAGACCCATGTCTTTGTGTCCCAGTTTTATCTCCGAAAAGTGGCGGAGAGTTCACGCCCGGTTCAACGACTCCCAAACGCGCCACGACCGCGTCAGGTTGTAAGAAGTAATTGAAATCTTTCCGGATCTGCGGGCGAAAAACGACTCCACGTAAGCGTAATTGCTTCCCATGGCCATTTGTTTCCTTGCCGGTTACCGGTCCCGAACACCCGAACACACAACAGCACGTCTGCTTCGATAATCATACCAACCGGCCGGCCAGCAGCGGCGCATAATTGCTGCCCATTGCACCCAGTCGAGTGCACCAGGGACAGGCAAAGCAGACATGACAAGACGCGATCATCGCTAGCAGTGCTGCGTGAGGACCGTTTTCCTCAACGAAGAGACAGAGATAGACAGAAAGTGCAAGAGGGAGACAAAGAGAGAGGATCGAGTGCCAAGATGTACGCGCTTCACACATCGGACCCCGCAAGCACATGAGGATCGCCACCTCCGGGCAGATTGGATATCAGATATCAGCAGAAGCGTTCGGCTGGACAGTTCTGGGTCCTGCCCAACGACTCCCAGACAACTAGTGCAACGATCATTGCACCCTCTGTTGCGTTCTCATTCTTTCCATCGCACCCCAAAACAGCCGTTGCTCAACCCTTGCTTTCTTGTGTGGGGCGATCGCTTGCACACAAGTAACACCTTTATGCACTCTTTAAGACATTGATTACGATCGCATAAAAGAATATATATATTACGATAATTTTCTACTCAAATTTTCCATCACGATACCGCGCTTGCCACCACGATCATCATCATCATCACGGTAATCATAAGCGTACGGATGCGCTTTCGCATGCTCCGTTTGGCCTTTGCATGACTCCTTTCCTTCCCTCCACGAAATCCGTAAGGAGCCACTCTTTGGGGAGCGAAACCTTTCGCTTCGCTTCCTTCAAGTTGCTCGGCACTTTTTGTTCTGTTGCGTTCACTGGTTGACCCCTAAAATTATGTCGACCTTCGTTGTGTGCACGGAAAGTGCAAGCTTGCGTACCTGGCGCGGTGGTACTGATCATCTCCTTCTTTTCGTTACAGGAAGTACTTTCCAGAATTGGATGCACGTGCAGAGCGCACATGTGTTACAGGCGGAAAGGTTTGCATTCTTCGCAAAGAACGCTTTCTGGAGCTTCGCAAAGGGAAGTCCCGTAGCTGCGTAGAGTGAGGTCTCATTTGCTGCTAATTAATTAGTCAACTTTAGGAGGCAAATTAGGATGCAGTTTTTCGATTTTCTCTTTAATGATAGCTCTTTTAAAAGATGAAGCACCCAAACCCCGAGTGTACTGTTATTACATCCAAAGTGAACAAACGACCAGCTATTGACTTTTATTAGATGGATAAGCATCGTGTGGCCGAGACGCTGACACCGACATATCAGAGGAAAGTTTTTCGTTCACTATGCTGCGTGCTGAACTTAACCTTGGTCGAAGATTTTTGCTCTTTAAATCTAATCTCCAGCGTCCCTCAGCAGAACGGAACGATGCATTAGCAACCAGTTATGGTTCATTTGGCCACACTCTGATAGGGGTCACTTTATTTGCCGGGTTAAAATATTATCCCCTTACCGCTCTTTATCGCGTCATAATACTATCGTACGAATGGGGCGGCTGGTGGTCGCTTCAGATTGAGCGCTCGTAAATCAAAGGCAAACGTGGTTCAGCTTGGCACAACTCTACCGAAGCGGTTGCTGCCAGACGAGATGGATAAAGTCCTAGCGGTCCATCACGGCTAGCCAGTAAAAAGATGACGAACTGGACGAGCTAACAATGTGCAAGTTAGCTTTCCACCCACTAACCATCTTTCTCTCTCTCTCTCTCTTTCGCCGCCCTAAAGGGTAGGTTTGACCACAACCATCTTTACACAAGCGACCGCAAGAAAAACCGCAATGCACTGCTGAAAAAACTAAACCACTATCGCGAAAGTAAAACCGTCTTCTTGCGCACGGGATTCTCCACAGAACGGGTGAGTGCATTAAGGCAAATTAATCAAGAACTGGGAAAATGCATCCAGATGATGGAAGGATGTCTAGATGGATGGGTAATAAGTGTGGAATATTGTTGCTGATCTCGTCGACGGAATGGACGTGCTCTCACGCGTTTCCTTACGAAGATTACCAGAACTTCGATTTCTTTAAAACCTAGTTTTAAAAACCTTGAGCAATACTTTACTTGAAGCTTAAATAAGACCAGTATAAAATAAGTCAAGAGTATGCAATTTTCACGGCAATATATGAAGTTATTTATTATGGTTTAAATGGTAACATATACAGGATAATCTATGCCCAATAAGGTTTGTTTTCTTTTCAAATAAATTATCCTTTTCAGACGATTATCTTCATTTCTTAGTTTTCAATGGTGAAATATTTAGGACACAACACCTTCAGATGTATTTTAAAGATAGAAATATACATTTAAGAACCTGATTTCCTAACGTAACACGTCAATCCTGCCACAACAACCTGTTTGCAAATCTAATACCTCTCCTAAATGTATACGGCGATAAGAAATATTCCTCCATTACAAGCCACACTTCAAGCTTAATGCGAAGCGATAAGCCATCTGGCACACCGCTTTCTAAGTCATCCTACTAGATTGATTCCTTTTTTGGAACGAACTCGAACGCAACGGACTATCTCCACCGAACCGATCGTCTCTTACAAGAGACAACTTCCACCGAATATCTGCTGGCAGCATCTGCTACCATGTGCAACCACCACCGAAAGATCAACTCCGGTCGCATTATCATTCAATCCAAACGCGCAACACCACTATCGCAAACTACCCCTTTGGACGATCAAAGCTGAATGAAAAATGACTTACCAATGCGACAATCCACGCCAGTGTGTTGCGAAAGCGAAAAAGCTAACCGGGCGTTCCGTACGACGTATTCCATCGATCGTTACGCCGGATAGAGTTTCGCCGAGGATAAGCGTAATACGCCGGACTGGCTGCGGACGACTCGTCCAAAATCAGCGAGTAAATAAATTTAGCTCTTAATGCACCCCCATTTCGATTGCGCTCGCAATGCAACCTGGTGACGCAGCCATGGTTATCATTTTCAGCTAATAAACAGTTGAAAGGAAGCAGCGACGATATATTGTTATTAACCGGTGGAAGCGCACAGCGAGCTCGAATGTCATTTCTTCGATTGTGTCCTTCCATGGGGACGCAATGGCAGAAGATCTGCACACCAACATCTCTCGCACTGCGAACGAGACGGAGCAACAAACGCATACACACACCGCGGGTATTGAATTGGTGACCATGTGATGTGCATCTTTATGTGCCCGTTTTCCGATCGCTTCTCGGCAGAGCCCGACTTTATATTATGCTTATCGTCATTGTCTTATCAGGCGCATAAATTAGGCATCGCTGGCAGTGAGCGTTCGCGCGCGACACAGAGAGAGACCAGAAACACACGAATGTCAGGTGAAAATCGCAAATGAAGCCCAACGTCCTTCCTACGGTCTCGCTCCATCCCCTGCTTCTCTTCCCGGTTGGTAGGTTTTGTTAAACGGTTTCCGAACGAAACTTACGCGCATCCCTCTGGCGGAGGAATTCCGTACCAAAATCGGACCGATTCCGATTGGCCCAGAGAAGATGCTGCCGATAACAAACTGTTTGGCTGTGGCAGTTGTTGCTGCTGCTGCGTTACGGAAACGGGTCTCATCCTTTCCTTTTTGGCGGTGAGGGAATATTTTATAAATTATTATCACCGGCAAATAACGGCAAACCTGCCATTCGTCGCCGATCGCGTGGACGACACTGCCGATAAGGATCGCTGCGCGATTATCCGCCAAATTGGGAGATCCGGGACTCTGCTCAACGCTGCTGCCGATGATGCGTGCGAAACGCGAGTGGAAATGAATTGTATTTTCGTTTGTTTCGATGCTTTTTTTTGTGGCGGGATTGGAGTTTGGAGCGATGATGAATTCCAGATGAAAGATTAGACTGGGAACTGGGAATGGGAGGCGAAACTGAAGAATTTAATGCAGGTGATGAAGGCGGATCTAAAATCACAGTTATGCCACGACCGAAGTATGACGAATGTTTGAAATACAAAGTTCCTGAAGTTCAAGCTCAACAGCTTTTTCTGCTTAATAGCCCTTTGAAGCTATAAAAACTCATCAGCAACGAGGAACTCAGCAACGTCCATAAGTAAAAAGCTGTCAAGAAAATAGACCACACATCTTTAGCGCGCAGATTCATCGGTTACGAAAACGACTCATTCAAGAAGAAGCCCCGCAAGGAAAAGAACGACACGAAAGCCTCTAAAATAGCTAAACATAAAAATCAACCTGTACCGCTCCGTCGTCATTGTTGCGCAGCGTAATCATGGCACTTTTTTCCGGCTGGTTTCGCTCGGCTATTACGATCGTGCCAACAATTATGCTCGGCTGCATTTGCAATACCTCTCCTCCCGGTGAGCTTTCTTCCCATCTCGACTTTGCATGAAGAGAGGCCACCATTTTACATGCAACAAACTGCTCCATAAATCAAGTGCCCCGAAGCCATAGTGCTCGGGATGGAGAAAAACGACGCCGCCGCCGTACCACCAACACAGCGGCCCGTTGCGTTCCAGAGGAAAATTACGAAAATCATCGTCCCGCGCCGGGTTGTTGGTTTGATTTCACATTTTTATCCCCCATCGCGGAAAGGACGAGAAGCGCAAGAGGGAGAGAGAGAGAGACCAGAGGAACCACACAGCGCGGAAGGGATGAAAATCGATGCCATAATTTATGGTGAATAATAAAATATTTATTTCGCGGCATGAAATTCACGAAAACACATAAAATATCATCAAGATTGGTGCGAAGGTGAGGGTTAGGAGGTAAGGACTAAACCGAGCTGATTAGATGACAGCAAAAAAAAAAACACCGGGAGTAGACGATGAAGAAGCGAACGAAGAAAGAAACGTCACGAGCTCCACATTGCAACGGAGATCAGGATGTAGCAGCGATGACGCAGGGTTCTATAAAGCAGAACCGGGGAAAATTCTTTCTATGTCGTACCGACGAAGGAAAACTCAAGGGTAGGATAGGTCTTTCCGTACCGATCTCGTACCACTTTATTCGTTCCTAGTACCTCCAGGGTGTACCGGTGGTCTAATGATGCTTTAAATAACAGCGCAAAGCAGGCGAATCGAATGTGGATGAAGGAAATATGAAAACACGTACGTTGGGATCAGCAGGGTGAGATGATAAAGAGTGAGCTGGGTATGATTTTGGCCGCCACTAGCTCATCGATATCGTTCCGAGCTCACCAACGTTCTGTTAACCTAGGTTAGTTTCTTCGCCAAAATAAAATCAAGTTGAAGTCAAAAGAAGAAAGCCAGAGAAATTATTCAAAATAAAGATTTTTTTAAATTATGTTTTCAACGCAGATTTCTTAATCTAATAGTTCAAATTAAGCATTTAAAGCTACACTTACGAGCATGCAATCTGCCGCCCAACCTATCCTTTTCGCCCCAGCCCTCCACAATTCTGCATTGCTGCATCCGATTGGAATAATAAATTTTTGCCACAAATACCGAAATGAAATGAATAACGAGCCGGTGAATAATGCGACCCCGGCCAGAAGGTGCACCTTCCACTAGCTCACTACCCAATAAAAGTGCATCCAGCTGCAACCGAGAACGAAACAAGGGATGAAGCCAAATCGCAGAACAAAGAGCGAAGCATTAAATAAAAAAAAACGACAACACTCCGCCGCCCAACACAGGCCAACGCAGGCCAAGAAGTGCTCGAGCTCGTATTATGGTTTACTATTTTCTGCATTTCCTTCCCTTTGGCCAGTTAGCATTCCATCGAGTAGCGAATGTCCGGCGGGCTGATCAAGGTGGTAAGAGTTGCTGCTGCTGCTGCTGTTGCTGCTGCCCCGTTCGGTCCAAGGCAGTCGCCGCTGACGACTGCCCTTAAGGCAGACGAGAGCTGCTGGTAGTTCTAATAAGGGAAGAAGAAATGTTCCATCCGGATCGGTACGAGAGCATCACACGACGAACAACACGAGCCCTAGGGCAAGGACAGGCCAGCCTTGGTAAGGTTGGAAAGGTGAGCGAGAAGAAGAAGAAGGCCATCCAAGAACTAGACAACAGCCACACGATCCACGAACCCTCGCGCTTCTTCCCGCTCGCTGCTGCCCTCCCCTTAGACCGGCAACGATATGCAATTTATGTAATGAACGTATAATTATTTATGTAATAAACATAATCAACATTTATATCAGTGGGCATTGTTATTTTGTGTGAATGTGCGCCCCCGTACGATGGACGGGTGAGTGAGATGAAAGTCTCAAAACGGGTTTCGACCGCGAGAGAGAGAGAGAAGGATAGAAAATCCGATTTTTTATTGCATTGGGTTCGCATTTCGAGTTCGATTTCGCACACAGAGCGCTTCGGAAAATTCTCAAGAGAATCACCGATCCGATCCTCACCCAAGCCGGGGTGCTGTTTTAAGCTTTCATGTACACCCTCTCATGCAACCGACCATCAGTTAACATACAGACACACACATCCACACGTACGCGTATGCATAAAATGCTTGAAAAGGCCACTTTTCCACCGTTCGACAGTGTAAACACATCCGCGATACCTGGGCACCGAGTTTTCCACGCAAAATATGTGTAATTAGTGCACGATTCGGCTCGGAATTAGATAATGACACGGATTGCACACAGCTAACGCTTCGCTGCGAAGTGTGGACGACCCGGTGGCAAACAAAATAATAATTGCATAATGAGTAACTGCAGCCCTCGTTTGCTCGGTCGCTTGACGAGAGGCTCGCTTCTTTGTGCACTCGAGATTTGTGCTCGATGTTGGTTTGGAGTGCGTTTTTCGAGCGCCCACTACCCGCAGCGGTCAACGATATCTGTTTAAAGCAAATAATGTTCGCGAGATGCTTGGGGTGATCCATTCCACACATGTCGTGGGTTTGTTGTAGTGTTGGGCAAAATCAAGCAAACACCGGAGTCAGATCGATCCGACTCCAGGAGTTGCCGGATCAACTCCGGATCGACTCCGGATCGAATCCGGATCGGAGTCTGGATTGGACTTCGGATTGGACTCCGGAATGAATCCAAGTCTGATGTCTTGTTGTGAAGAACATTGTCCTTTTTAAAACATGCACGACACGTAGTCGATTATTCTCCGTTTTCGGAGTGCTCCGGATTCGATCGGAGTACTCTGGAGCTCCGGAGTCGAATCCGACACCCTCTCATGCAACCGACCATCAGTTAACATACAGACACACACATCCACACGTACGCGTATGCATAAAATGCTTGAAAAGGCCACTTTTCCACCGTTCGACAGTGTAAACACATCCGCGATACCTGTGCACCGAGTTTACCACGCAAAATGTGTGTAATTAGTGCACGATTCGGCTCGGAATTAGATAATGACACGGATTGCACACAGCTAACGCTTCGCTGCGAAGTGTGGACGACCCGGTGGCAAACAAAATAATAATTGCATAATGAGTAACTGCAGCCCTCGTTTGCTCGGTCGCTTGACGAGAGGCTCGCTTCTTTGTGCACTCGAGATTTGTGCTCGATGTTGGTTTGGAGTGCGTTTTTCGAGCGCCCACTACCCGCAGCGGTCAACGATATCTGTTTAAAGCAAATAATGTTCGCGAGATGCTTGGGGTGATCCATTCCACACATGTCGTGGGTTTGTTGTAGTGTTGGGCAAAATCAAGCAAACACCGGAGTCAGATCGATCCGACTCCAGGAGTTGCCGGATCAACTCCGGATCGACTCCGGATCGAATCCGGATCGGAGTCTGGATTGGACTTCGGATTGGACTCCGGAATGAATCCAAGTCTGATGTCTTGTTGTGAAGAACATTGTCCTTTTTAAAACATGCACGACACGTAGTCGATTATTCTCCGTTTTCGGAGTCCTCCGGATTCGATCGGAGTACTCTGGAGCTCCGGAGTCGAATCCGGATTCGGAGTCGGTTTTCAACATGTGGATTCGGAGTGGATTCGTGAATACACTCCGGAGTTCCCATCACTAGTTTGTTGTTTAATGATGATTCTTTGAACCTACAAGAGCAGCTTAAAAATTTAATTTTTATTGATAAAATCATTCTTTAACAATTTTTATTTTGAATTTTTTGCTATCAATAAATAAAGATGATTCTGTGATAACTGCAAAATAGGATACACAAAGCTACTGTTAGCAAATTATGATAAACAAATTCGAGAGCATTATTCTACAAACCTCACAGCGAAAGTACAGCACGATATCGCAAGCTCAGCCTATTATTTTCGATTATCGCTGGGTGTTTCCACTATCATGTAACATCCACCGTGGCCACCCTCTCTAGCCTAAGCGGATTACGGAAGGAAGTGAGGTCTAAATAGAAGCGTTTGCTAATATCGGTAAGTGGAGGTGGAACCGTACCGCGAAACCGGACCCAATACTATTAGCCCGTACCGGATGAGGCTATCACTCAAAATGTGGCTAATTACCACGGTCTGATACAAGCGATAAAATCACGCATTTTGCAATCAAACCGATCGATGGATCATACCGTTGATGATGATGATGATGATGCTGATGAGAGTGAAAGGGAAAGTTATGCGCTCGGATAGTGTGATAAGACAGCTGTTTGCTCTCGACGCGGTTCGCGTTGTGCAATAGACAATTAACTACGGTTGCACCCCCGAAACGCACGGATTTCGAGTTTCTCCCGCGCATCAAACAACACATTTTCGGCCGCGTTGGGTTTACGGGAAAACTGTACGCACAACATAAAATATGTTGCGTGGCGGCCTCTCGACTTTGTAGGCTTACATATACATTTCACTCGAGTACCGCTCGATTATGTTATGCTTGTTGCTAATTTTGCGAAATTGCGAAACGATCCCGCAGTCACAATCGCCTAACTTTGGGGCAGGAATTTGAGGCAGCTGACGACATTTCCACGGGAGTCTCTAAATGTGAGTTTAATCTCCCCTAATTGCCAATCCAATTCTCAGAAGGACCCATTTTGCGCCGGTCAAATCGCAAAAGAATGTGGTTTTGTTGGGTGCTTATGTGCTCATGAATGAATGACAGCAGCCACACTTCGAACCAGCTGGATGTCTAGCTGGAAAGAAGAAATGTACAACACACTACCCAAATGGCCACAGGGAAGCTTGATACGGGGCGAGGCAAATGAAGTTGTCGTGATTCGGGAGCTAGACCTAGGCCCCAGTAGTTGGCCATTTCGCGCAGCACCCGCGCAGCCACGAACATGTTGTTTTGCTGCCCAGCAAAACCCTTGTAAGGTCAAGCGTTGTCCGGATCGGTTGGGGGTTGGCTTTTGCTCAATTAGTCGGTACAAGAAGTATTGTTGCCGGTTTTTTTGCATACACACGCGCCGCAAGAATCCGGCGATCCCAGCAGGGTGGACAAGATTCGGTTTTCGATTTTTCCGGTTCCACACCGGGCAAGAAAAGCTCACCACAAACACGATCTTTTTGTGTCATTCCGGTTCCGACGGTGAAGTTTATTTCGCAATCGCGGGAATTGCGGGCGGGAGGAGCAGGGTAGAAGAGGTCGCGGAGGCGAAGGAATATACCCTGCGGTTAAATGTTCTTATCGTGCGCAACGAATCTCGACCACATTCTACCCAACCGAACAAAACCGAACCCGATCACGTAGGTGCATTTTCGCAATCGCAAAGCCTAGGCCCGGGTCTGGGTGCGCAATGGTTTCACAGCACCGGTTGCCCCAGCACGAGACGCATTCACGTTGTGGTGTAAATGGATTTAACCGGTGTTGGGAGACAACAACAGCAAAAAAAAATGGTAACGCTTAATACTCGCACACCGGTGTCTTGAGCGCTCTGAATCGCACCTCCATTCGACTTGCCATCTTGCGTTTGGCGGAGGGGTTTTTTTTTCTAATTTGCTTATGCAAATTTCAATCACACACTGCACAGCTGCACCGACTATAGAGTATGGTGTGGACCTTTTTGAAAATAGGTACACTTGTGGGTAACCGGAATGCTTTTCCTTCTATGTCGGTCGGTCCGAAAAGTCAACGACGCAGCGAAAACCATAAAGCTGGAGATTGAAGAATTCCAGTCCTGCGAGACCCTTTTGATCGCTAAGCACTGTTCGCAATAGACACTTCAAAACACCCCACAGCTTCCTTTTATGGCGATTTCGTTTGCACCGCGACCATTCGTCATCTCAAGAGTTCACCTTTCGATCCGGCAACTTCGTAGAGCCTAGCGTTCAATTATGAAATGCATTCGAGCCCACGCCACCACGAACGGGTTCGCATGGTCCAGGTGCAGTGAAACTCTTACCTCTGGAAAACGCACGGAATGCAGGTTCACTTTCCCGCACTGCCATCGTTGGGGCGAGGTGCCAAAAAAGGGATCTAAGCCTTATAAATGAAAAAATGCCGGATAGAAGAAATACCTCTTATAGCTGCACTATAGTACATAGACAACATCTGAACACATTCAGACGAACTTAAGAAGTTGAATTAAACAAATTGAATCCTCAACTGTTAAGAAAAAGAGCTCACACCATTAAAATATTGACAGAATTCCGAACCTCATCAAGATTTCCAAATTTTCTTGAAGTATACAACCGCCCATTGACATCTATTTGGACCACTGTGAGCCAATAGTTCTCTAATGGGAGACTTTAATTGATTAGTTTTCTCCGATCAAGCTGACCCACTCGATGCAGCGCCCATTCCATACCTGGCGGGCAATTAAACAAACGGCCCGATTGGCGACTGGCCAATTAAATCCATAACCGTGCACAGTTTATATCGTGCAGAAATTATTGAAATCGAACCTGCCGCTGTCGGCTACAGTCCCGTCATAATAAAATTGCCCAACGCATGGGCGAAATTCTTGGGCGACAACAGAAAGCAAAACAAAAACCACACCACAGAAGCAAAAGGGAAGCCGTTGCGACCCGGGTGCTGCCGGTGCCGGTGTTGCCCACCCTGTGGTACCGTTTATGTCGCACGCATTTCGTGCACGGTGACATATGAGATGCCGAGATGGAGAGTCCGAGGGCTCAGCGTCACGTCGCCGAGTGAAAGGTAGCCATGACACTAAAAGGCCTACAACAACGGGGAACAGGTTGTACGGTGGCATGGAACCGTTCGCAACAACGTTGTGTGTCTGAAGCATTATGAAGCATAATGGAAGAGAAAGAAGAAAAGGAAACACACTCCGCTTTAATCCACCCCCCCTGGAGTACTCTTCATACACCCCTTTCGTTCCTGGGACTCGGAGCTTCACTACGGGAGCCATTACAATTTATCATTTCACTGTCTTATAAATTTATCAATCAATCTGTCAGCGTCCCGCAAGGTGAAGAACGCACCACGGAATGCGCAGCCAAAGTGCGTGGGATATCGCTGTGCATTCGCTACGAAGAACGTTTTCACATAAACAGGTTCCCGGTGGATTGTGCTGGGACAGGAGAAACCGGGGACGGTGTGTGATAGTACGCTAGGAATGCAATCAATATTTGCAATCACACTTCACACAGCTGCTTGATTTGCATGAACCGCAACAGTGGGCTTCTTCCACGAAGAAGCATTCCTTCGCCAAGTGCATGGGTTTGATTTATGTGAGACCACAGGGATCTCCCAGGCGAATCGGGTCAGGCTTACCTATGTCCAAGCGTCCCAAGCCGGGCCGCGTTAAAGGAAACTCAATTAATTTAATAAAGCAACACCCAACCAATAAACCGCCTTTACTGTTAAATTGTCTTACCTTATAATGTTCTTCGCCCGAAAACAAAAACGACTCGAGCGGCCTGTTTGGGCGACGTTTGTGACTCGTAAAATTTTTTACACTCCAGCAGATTCAAACATCGATTACGCCACGGACATTTCTCATGTTAATTAAACCGCTGTGGCCCAATCCGACAGTAATTACCTGCCGCGTTTGGGAACGATACTGGAATAGTGGAAAAGTGGAGTAGAGATATCCAGAGGAAAAGGCCGTTTGGAGACAGTTACCGAACAAGCTCCTTCAAAAACAAAAAGACATCCAAAGCTCAACGAAACGAGGACCTTACGATACTACGTGTTTTGCTGGTGCCTTGTTTTATGAATCTTCTCCCTCGTTGAATCCACATCCTGAAGCATGGAAAATCGCACCAAAATGTGGCAACAAACAAAAATAAGCTTATAGGCATCAACTTACTCCGTCGATCGTACTGTTCGCATACCTTGAGAAAAGTTGCAGAGAAAGATCACCATCAACTGCTCGCACTGTTTGGCGTCAGTGTCTTGACACCGGGACACACAACTGCATTCGGCTTCGTTTCTCTTCGGTTCACGTACGGCATTCACCAACGCCGAGTGTGAGTGCAACTTTTTGATGAATCGATAAAGATAAAGGGGCATTAAAAGGTGGAATAAAAATGGTAATGGGATATGTTTTGTCCGGAGTGGGACGGTTTTCAGAGGATCGATATGAAAACAGGGCCAAAAGCAGGCCCGACCAAATTCCCAAGCACATTCGCAAGCCGCGGTTAAACATTTCCCGGGCACTGCGGTTGACAGGAAACGGATGTCTGTTTTGGTGATCTTCGATAGGGAAATAAACATTTCGTAAACATCGCGAATGGAATGGGATGCGATGTGCTTGGCGGTGAAGTTGAGCGGCGATATTGGGTGAGGAAGCAGTTGAGTACGAGTCGGAATAGGCCTTATGGGAGAGGGATATGCATTTACAATTAAGCTTAAATTAATTTCAATTGCAATCAACAATTAAAACGTTATTTAACGAATATTTATGTTTAAACTACTCTTTAATACATTAAAATATTTGAACCCAATATTACGCCGCATAAAAACGGTCCAAATCTGATGCCCGAGCATTCCAGCCACCTCGACTAAATAAATGGAAAACATTCAAACGGCAAACGGGTTTGGCGCGATGTTAGACTTTTGGTGCGAAGGAAAAATTTCTCTTTTTTGTATCGATCAAGCCCAAAACTTCAGCAACTTCCCGTGTCTTGCGGACACGTTGACAGCTTCCTCTAATGTATGTGCATACATCGAACACGTTGGCTACAGTATGACGCGGCTGAAGTGCAGCAGTCCAACGTCCCACACAGCGTCCAACTGCAACGAGCACGATCCATCAAGCAAGTGACGTGGTAATGATCGGCGGGTGCGAATCGCGATCTTGCTCGCGAAAGGAAACGGAACGAACCCGGCAAGAAACCGGACAATGCGAACACGAAACGGGAGCACAAAATCGAGACTCGTTCGTAACGCCCAGGGGCGGCAACAGAATGGAATGCACACGATCATAACAATAATCATATTGAATTATTAATGTTGCTCAATTTAGAATGCTTTCGACCGGTGCCGATCGTCAATCGTCGCGTATCGATCGCTCGCCAACGCTACCACATGGAGAAGCAAGGAAAACTGTCACGAAACACGGGGCGATAAAACGGGCGACTGCTGGTGACAATTGGCTGCATTCTCGGACGCATACGCGAAGAGCAAAACAAAACCACGCAACTACAACAAGAAACACACACACACACACACACACACACACACACACACACACACACACACACACACACACACACACACACACACTCCCGGCTGCGATTTAATGATGACGCGAACGTTCCATAATTAATGAAAATGAAAAACAATTGAGTGCAGTTTTTGTCACATTATCAACAGCTCGCAGCTCGCATATTGTGTAGCGCTGCACCGAATCGAATGCACACCGAAAGCGCATTGTCATTTGATTTTCTGGTAGATTTTTGTTTTTCGCTGGTGGAATATTTTTCCCGTGTGTGTGTGTGTGCCAAAATGAAACAGTTATCGTGCGGGAAATATCTTCACAGAATGAACGCTTTGAAAGCCAACCAAAAAAAAAGTGCTTTTGTACGCACTTGAGTACTTGTTCTACCCGATCAGATTGGTCCGGTTGCGATAAATTGGTGCACCCGGAGAAGAAGCAGCGCAATAAAGGGTAAAACGGGCCTTAATGGATGACTGAGGACGAATGGTTTTACCGAAAAGGTTTATTATGTCAGCCGGGCGGATCGAATGATAAGGCATCGAGCAACAGTGGTGAAAGGGTTTCGACCATTTGATGCGGTTTTCTGTTGCAATGTCGTTTCCATGTTTTCGTTCCTTAGTGTTGTTTTTGTTTGAAGTGCGCTGATTTGGGCTCGCTTTTAACATGATAAGCGAGTTTTTTTTTTGGTTGTTTGGTTCCAATCTTCCACTACTTTTCATTAATTTTAATTTTTAAATTGATAATAAATCAAGCTGCAAAGAGAATATTTTGTAACGCTTCTTGTTTCTTCATACATGTATTCAATTAAAGCTCATAACTTAGCTTTTCGTTAAGCGTTTTCTTACATAACGCTTTAATTTATTATCAAAAAAACCACCACACTGTTGTTACTCTCACTTTTTTCCACTCCTGCTTAATGCTCCGCTTAAAACAGAACGATCACCTCGAACGAAACAAGTCCACCCAATTTCGCCCAGTGTGTTGTATCGCGCTCGGCCACAAACATCCCTCCCGGGGGCGACATTTTTACATACGTGTTCAAAAATCTGTTCCAAAAACCGTTCCCGCACGCTCTGTGGCTGCTGATATAGTGGCAGCAGTTTGCCACCGACAACGGCGTAACAACATCAACCTCAATCTCGGCGACAGTTACACACGCATACCTTGCGATCCCCCAACCAAGTAAAGCAAGCACATATCGACGTAACCAGACGGCAAACAACGGTCCACTAAGGGGACGGCAAGAAATAGAAGCAAACGAGGGAGGAGAAACAAAAATTAACTACACGAACCACCCATTCCTTCAAATGTGCCCCGTGTGCCGTGAGCCTTTTCGGTGATCTCCGGTGCAAGAAATGGAACAATTTCACTGGTGTTCAAAAAACGCGCAGTGTCACCTGTGTCTACTCCACACGGCAAACGTCCACTGCGAAGGAGCTGCGAAAGTGGTAAAAAGCTGGCGGATCACAAATCGTTTCCAAACCGTACACACCAACAACTCACCAACAACTCGACCTCCGCAGGGCAGCAGGTATCGTGATCTCGCACTACTTTTTTTTGCGGATCATGTGCCCTGACTTTCGGGATCACTTTTTCTTTCATTTTTACGCCGGCAAAACATCACCCGAAAGCACCGCGCATGGTTACTCTCAATGGCCGACCCGAGCAACGGACTGGATTGATCGAATTGCGCGATCAGCCCTCAAGTCGATGCAAAACTAACGAAATGCAGAGCAGTTTAAATAAAATAAACATGCCTTTTGGGTAGGAGGCTGAGCATTAAATAAGGCGTTGTGGAATAAAATCAATCCCCGCAATCCAACATTACTTCACCCCGCGCGAATGGGTCTCGAAAAAACAACCATGTAAATGTTTATTACTGCACCCGCAGCGACACGTACCACGGTTTGGGCCAGTCTTGGCCAGAGCTAGCGAGGGCTCTCCACGATCTTCGCGTGGACAACCGCGTGTGCCCGGTTGCGTAATACCGATGGCTGGGGCCAAGAATTGCCGTGGAATGCCTCGAAACGCCTCGAGGGAGATCGGCAGCACCGGTTTTTTGTTGTTGTTTTGAATCGCTGCTCGAACGCAATCGAGAGTCCAGCAATCAAACCGTCTCCTGAAACCGGGTATCGAAAACCGAACGGAATTCACATCGTTTTTATTTCTGCCGTGCTCGGGTTTTTTGCGCTCTATTTCTGTCGATCTTAATTGCCCCGGAGGTTTCGTGTTTTTGGGACTGTACTCCCCAACTGGACGACTTGCGCCTCCTCCTGCTCTCCCACGGCCTGCTTCTAATATGTCACTCTTGGCCAGCGAGTCGGAGTGTATTCATATCAAATAATCATCGCGTTTTCATCAACTTTTTACCCCCGCTTTTATTGTAACGAACCCGTTGATTTGAGCCACTTAAGTGTTTTCTTTGGCGAGCGATTCGACGAGCCGGTGACTACCTGTGACAGCAAAACAGCAAAAACAGTTGAGCGAAATTGTAAGTAAAACTTAGGTGACCTGTGCCGTGTCGGGTGGGCTAGACCTGCGAGAGCAGGTTGCGTATATACGCCCGGTCGTTAGTGACAGCTGTCATTAGCGGGGAAGGCGTTTGTTTGGTAGATAAATTAACGTCGGCCCAGATAATCGCAACAACAGCGGCACAGTGGTACCAATGGGAATGGAATTACTGGAACTTGGATGACCTTATAGTACCCAATATTTTATCCTTGAAACAAATATTCCGAATCTGCGAACTTCAAAATTAATTTAAAATCAAAATACCTAAAATAATTATAGCATAACGTCACTTTCAAGTGTTTGCAAACAATTACATCAGCAAGAAATCTTTGTCAACTAGATTATTCTAAATGACGCAAGATTCCCTCTCCCTCTTATTTCCAACGAAAATGTGTTCCAAAATAGAAAACTCTGAACTATCGAACGATGGCATCATTCTCACTAGAAAGTATCAGCCTAAAGCCAAACTAGCTGATGGCTTGCAAACTTCTTCGAAACTAGACGCTTTTCATCGGTTAATTTGATTATAGTACAAGGATTTCTTACCCAACTCACACAACAACACAGTTTTCATCCTCAAATCCGATCCCTCTCGCAAAAAAAAAACAACCATGGATCGAATCAATGGAAGGATTTATTCCGCATTTCGATTCCGCCAAGCCGACTCCGAAGATAGTTTAAGCAAAGCAGCCGTGAGCAGGGATGCGTCTTGTAAAGTAATGCTCTACGTAAAACTTCGATATCCACTCTCTTGCCCTACCCTCCTTTCCATGGTTTCGAACGATGAAGGAATTTTATTTGCGTAACCATGTTTTCTGTCAAAAAGTTTCTGCTAATCCGCCTGATAGACAGACAGCCAGTACTTGAAACCAGGCACACGGAGCAGACCAAGGATAACGATGAGTCAGACGAAAGACGGCATTCCGGTGTCTGGATCGTCCGACAATCCGACACATTGGCTCGCTCCGGAACAAACGGAGAACGAGGGAAGCAGCGATGGTGGCCGACGAAAGTTGGTTAGTTCCTTGGCACGGTCTGTGCAGGCCTTCCTGTTCCCTTTGGTAAGGTTGAGCGAGTTAAGTTTGTTAGGCGATGATTACTTTGGCAGTTTTAAACTCTTTGCCGGCGACCGATCTACCGACCTTCTTGGTCGGTTCTTCGGGGTGTTGATAATCGTGTTTCATGGAGCAAAGTGTTTCAATCATGCTTGCACACTCCATGACAGTGTTCTTGGTTGTGTTTGATGATGATTAGAAATGACTTGCTTGAAATTGAAAGACTTGCAACGAAAGCTGTCTTTAACATTCGTCCTGTCTGAAGAGTAAACAAGTCCGCAAATGCTGCAATTCCAAATTAAACGCTTCTCCAACAATATTCAATACACATTCTACTCGTCATCAGGTGACATATCTATCGTTCCAGAAATCGATGAAATTATAATCGTCTAAATTGCACCACCGTACGACCACGGGCAATCATTACAAATGTCAACAGCTGCATTATGAACCACCCACCAGCCCGATTCCCTAGACATTATCTCATTAACGGTCTTTGTCGATCAAAATATTGATCGTCCCCGTGAGTCCAGTCCGCCAAATGTAACGAAGAACAAACAAAGTCCAACACTGTCCAGTGAACACAACAGGACAGCACACGGACAGCGTACACGGCCGGAACTGCATTTCACTTGCCATTTTGAATCACAACCCCTTTTCGGTACGTGAGCGACATATCGTGTGAGTGCATCCGATTGCAACGAGCACCACGCAGCGGCGAACAAATGGTGACCTTGTAAAAAATTCATCGACCCAAATATCCACTGAACCACATTCTGAAACGGCACGCACGTGTTCCGACGACGAATCCGACGAATGTAGTGTGTGTGTCCATGTCCGTGTCTTCCGGACGTGCATATTACCTACCCATCCTTGCATACGGACCTCGTGACGGTGGCTGTCACGTAGCTGTCATTCAAAGCAATCAAACACAGCTGAAATTGCACAACAAACATCCTCCTCCTTCGCCAGGCTGTTTGGGACTCCCGATATGATGAAGAAAAGCGCCATCAGCTACATTCACGGGGAGCCCTTGTTAGTGAACCTGACGCTGGTGTGTTATTTAACGTGCAGAAGATAGTCATTAGGGAAATAAATTAAATTGCAAGGGACATTTATCCATATTCCACAGCCGTGGAAAATCAATAATTCAGCTATTTAAGCTACGGTTATGCACAAACTGATTCTGTATTTGACTGCCTTTAATAATTAAATTTCAGAAACCATAGAAACCTTTGCCACAATTTCTGATTTTGTACAAATTCTAAAGGGTTCCTTACCGATGAAATAGTTATCATTAATATCCTTCGACTTTCATTACCACGGAACTTTAATACGACTTCTGATGTGCCGAAATAGCTCCAGGATCAAGTGAACACCCTTTTCTTGGAAAGATTTTCACCTTCACCAATCAAAAATAGAAGCCCAGCGAGTTCAATTATCACCTCGTGCAGGCTTCCTTTCTACGCGTACATATCCGATTACAGCTGACGCCCTGAAGAAACCGTACAAAGCGCGCAAAACACTCGATGGAGGGAACTAAGGTACCGAATTCTTCGCCCAAGGTCAACGATTTACATCATTTTCAAATAACCGAAAGACACTAACGAAAACGCATAAAACACAATAGACTTCCTTCAGAAAACGACCTTCCCTTATCCAGGGTGGTCCAAAACTGCGTCAAATTGCCGGGTAAAGTATCCGGCACCAGAAATCCACCCACCAGAAATAGTCATTATTGCAGGTGAGCTTAAACGCCACCTTTTACGATGCACTTTGTTCCGAATTCCTTTAAAGCGCCACGTCACGCTATAAACTGCAGCGTGCCGTTTCGTGCAGTAATTAAAAACCCGGCCGTATATGCGCTACGTGATGAAGTGGGAAGACTCGCCATCGCTCCGGAGAAGTTAAGCACCCGAACTTCGGAGTGGAATTTACTGTCTATGGTTGGGGAACGGAGCGCGTGACAGATAGAGCCGTGTGTTTTATGAGATTTTTTGGGCAGCGTACAGTGGGAAGTGCATTTTAACAAGTGATTTTAAAATGATTCAAGGTGACTTTTCGACTTCCAGGTGATGGCTGTTGATGAAGTCATTACGGGAAAAAGGGAATTGTTTGGAGTTATAAGTGACCCTGGCGTAGGTTGGTCCAGGGTCAGAAGAATTTTTACGACAAATGACTCAAATAATCTGGATATACTTTTTTACCGAACTTCCTGCCTTCGGTTGCGGTTCTTTCATTTGCCTAAATGACTGTAAATGTTTCCTTTGGATCTGATCTGGATCCAGGCCCCGACAAGACGCACTGGAGCAGTGTCCTGGTGCATGTTTGTGCACTCATTTGCAGGTGGAGCTTTCGACAGTGATTTAGGGGAGCGCGCGTTTAACGAACGTAAACGGATCGGCAGTGTACAGCAGGTTGGAAGTCAGCCGAAGCCAGCCTTTGGACGGGACCTGAGAAAACGGGGCATTAATCCAGCAACCAGATGAGGTGGATGCACCCGAATGCACGGCGATCTAAGCCTTCCACAAATGAATTCATTTGCATCTCAAGCCCGACCAAACCGCCTGTCCGTCCGTCCGGGGGTGCAATGTTCCGGTGCCGTGTCCATGTCCGAAATCAGTGCAATGCAACACACCACGGAACGCCCGGAGACGTTTGGCGTGAGGCAAACGAGTGAAGAAAATATTAAAAGCAACTTCTGGCGTCGTGGCTGGTGGAACTGTGCAGCCAGTGGATACGAAGAAAAGACAAAAAATCTAGTGCAATTGCACACCATGGTCAGCAGTGCGCCGAACAACGACTTCCACCAAGCGCAAAAAAAAGCATTTTTATTTTTCCTTGGTTTTTTTGCTTTTGCATCGTTTCATTTATGTTGCGCAAAACACCATCTGTTTTTTTTTTTTTGGTGCTGTGGTTGTTGATTTAGTTTCGTTTCATGTCTTTTTCTCTGTTTTGTTTGGTCGGTTTTTTTTGTTGGCATATTTCAGCTCGTTCATTAAACGAAGACGAACTAGTTGCCTTGCTTTTGGGACGTTTGAGTTTTTGTTGTTGTGCTTGTGTGTGTGTGTGTACTAAGATTCTTTTTTTCTTACACTTTTTTGTGAGCGCTCCACTCCCATCAACGAAGCTTTCCGTTTGGGATTTTCTTTTCATTATGTCGGTAAACATGGCATAAGCCCGGGCTAGAACATAAGGTGCTCGTTACACGCTCTGGCGCTAGTAGAAGCCAGTGCCATTTGCGGATGACCTTCCCTTGATGCAGGTGTCTGACACCTTACAAGGCAGACGGATTATCCAACACTATCGCTCTATTTGGAAGGTTGCAAAAATCCCAGGGAGTTTGGTTAGAAGATCGCCAACAAAAACCCAACAGAACACGTCGACGTGCATGAATGTCAAACAGCGGCCTATGAGGTGGTTGGCTGGTGAGGTGAGGTCGTTAGGTCTTCAGCCTCTTCAGCTTCGCATACTGGAATGCATACAGCATTTTTTTTGTTTGTACTCAAGACACAATTTTATTCCATTCTCCTTATTACTTTCATCAGCAGCTCTTTCCCCATTTTCAGTGGCTCTGTTTATTGTTTTCCTTCTTAACGCCAACCATTCAACAGCGTCTTCGTTCGGGTCTTTCTTAAACGGTTTAATTAGAAGGTAAATTGTGTGTTTGGCTTTCATGCGAATGGTTTTTTGCTCGTACGTGGGGGGACACAAAGAGAATAAACGAAAAGCGAACGACAAAAAACAACAACGATCTTAAACGAAATTAAGCATTGTGCTGTGACACAGAAGTAACACGCCATACCGAGCGAAACGATATAATTAATTCGTTATTATATTACGCAAACGGAAAAAGCTTTTACCGAGCCGGGCAAACAGATTCTGAGACCAGGTAGAGTTTGTCGCATGATGCTGCAATGATTTTTTGTTTTATGTTAGATTTTCATTACCGTTCTTCGTCGTTATCTGAAAAGAAAAGAGAAAAAATACTATTAAAACAAGCGATTCAATGCAATCAAAAAATAACTTCAAGGAAATTATGAGAGCTTCAATAGATCTTCGATACCTAATTTCTTCATGGCCGATAAACAAATTTCCCTCATAATTCTATATTTAAACCCCATACAACATCGAACACAATCTTGATCTTCCTGCTTAGACATTCATCCCCCGTTGCTGTATGACAAATGAGCTCTTAACCTGCTAAATAACCATGGCACGATAAAGAACCCTCAGTGGCCACCACCATTTTAGCATCTTTCACCACCATCAACGCCACAAACCGCCAGCATGCATCACACACGGCCGCCATCATGAAACGGCGACCGTCTTGTTCGAGGTCTGAATATTATCGCTTCACACCAATTAAGCTGCACTGCTGACCACCAACCAGGCAGCTAGCCAGCCTGCCAACACCATGTTCACCATGGATATGTGTCATCGATGCCAATCAAAGCACCAAAGTCAGGCGCAAAAGTATGCATAAATCCCTACGGTCTTTCTCGAGGACATGACTTTCTCTTCCTTATGTTCCACATCGGCTTCGACCGTTCGGCTGACAATGCTTCAATTCTAATGTACCCACAGCACACACACAGGACGGAACGAACCGAACGAGCGGAACTGGATGCTGCAATCACCCTCCGGAAGGTGGTCGATGTTGCCTACATAAATTACTAATCCCACACCAACACCCTACCGTCGCACCACGCCAAGCTTCCGGAGTCCTGCCGGACTCGGAAGGCGAACGTGTGGTCACCGTAATGGAGCGGCGATCAAACCGCCATGATTAGATGCTGCGGGACAAAATGGCACCTCCACTACTGTTTCGCCATGACTCGGAGGCTGCGAACTGCAGCCCGGGCTTGATGGTGCATTTGCGTCAGCACCAATCCCTAGCACACCGTTCTTTCCGAGCACCGAAAAAGGCCCTCCGGGAAAAAAGGAATAATTATAATTTTCTCGTTAACACTGACACCTTCCACTCACTCACCGGCGCTAGCGAAAACCGGCGCAGAAGTTGCTTGACCCTGTTACGAGCTAAGGCTCCCTACACCCGAGGCTACTACTACTGGAAGGCGATACAGAACGGAGCAAATGTTTCTGTGCGAAAACGGAAAGCCCCTAACCAAGCGCTCAGCATCTTCTTGTTCGATCACCGAAAAATATTCGAATCCCAAAACCGTTCGATCATAATGCGAGGTCACTGTACAGCTCCAGACAAAGAAAGGCAGCGAAAGGATGAACGAAATGACACAAGCGAGCTGGAGAGTCGAGAGAAATGTAAAACAAAACGGGAAAAAAAAGCAACACACCATTCGACGGTAATTATCACTTTGCAAACATGGCGTCGAATAACACCGAAACGGGTGCTGGCCACCACGGTCGGAGTCTGGGTGAATTTGAAGATTTTTATCACACGAATCCCCCGGTCCCCTGACCGCTGCTGTGAAGCTGCAGCTGAAAGGAAGTCTTGTTCGGATGCCCGCTTTTGTGAACGGTTTGTCCCGTTCGCCCGGTTGCGAAAGGTGAAAGATGAGAAAAATTTTAATTAATTAATCAAGATGTAAATTAGTGGATAGAACATGAAGCTTACAAAACCAACGCCGGGAGGGAAGAATCCGAGCAGGGACAGGGATGCAGGATTGGTTAGGATCGTGTGTTGCGGGAAGCTGTGTCGATGTCGTTTTGGTACGTTTGTTCGCCTCATTGGCAGTGAAAGGGAAGAATTCGCAAGAATTTTTGCAACAAAATAGTTTCATTACATGGAAGTTTTAATATTAAAGACAATAACGTGTAATATAGATATTTCTGTACAAAAGAAATTGATACATTAAGCTTCTATTTAATTCAATTAAATCAATCACAAAACATAAAAAATAATGAAGTAAAAAACATTTAAGGTTGAAATTGAACGAATAATGGACAACAATTGAAAACATGACACTGGATACATATAAGTAATAAAAAAATCAAACAAAATAATGACACACTAAAAAGATTATTCACTGCAGTTAGTCTAATGTTTCCCAGTGACCCAACCGTTCTGGGTGGACATTCTGGACACCGCAGGAAACTGTCGCTGCCTAACATGTGACACAGAACACTAAAAAGATTATTCACTGCAGTTAGTCTAATGTTTCCCAGTGACCCAACCGTTCTGGGTGGACATTCTGGACACCGCAGGAAACTGTCGCTGCCTAACATGTGACACAGACGATGAACTGCGAAGATAAGACCGATTCCATCCAGAAGATTTTCCTGTTTTTCGCTGCAACGGCAACAGCAGCAGCATCGGTGATGGCTCCGGCGTTTGCAATTGCCACTTCCCAGAACAAACGTTGCATGTGCAGATACACACCGTCTCTCCCGTGGCTGCACGCACACCGCAGTTACGCACGATCCGACGAACGACTATCCTCCCGATGGTGATAATGAGGGGAAATTTATAATGAATTGCTTATGAACTTATGAACGTGTCCGGCCACATCGTGCGTCCCAACTTCACCTGCCGATCGGAGTCGAGTCTCGAGTTGGAGCTACACCACCGAGAACACGGGACCGGTGCGCGGGAAGAGTACATGCAACTCATCAAACGTCAGACGCCGATGTCGGGCGTGCGTTGTCCAGCAAAATAAGCCTTACTGGGGAAGCCATCCCTCGTGTGTGTGTGTGTGTGTGTGTGTGTGGGTTCTTCTGCTTGCGTGGAAGCAAATAGAGTAGAGAGAAGAGAAAAAACTGCTCAACTCAACTCGTCCGGCTGATGTACATCTCAACGAGACCTGCACACAAACAACACCTTCAACACCTTCCATCCGCTTACTTCCCGAGCGAACTCTGTGATGTGAAACGGCCACTTGGCAAATAAATTGCATATTCTTTTGTTTTCCTATGCAAATAACCGCTTGCTCGGTCGGTGATCGGTTGTGAAACTGGAGAAACTGCAGTTTTGCCACCGTTGGAATGACGGGTGCTGGCCACCACGGTCGGAGTCTGGGTGAATTTGAAGATTTTTATCACACGAATCCCCCGGTCCCCTGACCGCTGCTGTGAAGCTGCAGCTGAAAGGAAGTCTTGTTCGGATGCCCGCTTTTGGGAACGGTTTGTCCCGTTCGCCCGGTTGCAAAAGGTGAAAGATGAGAAAAATTTTAATTAATTAATCAAGATGTAAATTAGTGGATATAACATGAAGCTCACAAAACCAACGCCGGGAGGGAAGAATCCGAGCAGGGACAGGGATGCAGGATTGGTGAGGATCGTGTGTTGCGGGAAGCTGTGTCGATGTCGTTTTGGTACGTTTGTTCGCCTCATTGGCAGTGAAAGGGAAGAATTCGCAAGAATTTTTGCAACAAAATAGTTTCATTACATGGAAGTTTTAATATTAAAGACAATAACGTGTAATATAGATATTTCTGTACAAAAGAAATTGATACATTAAGCTTCTATTTAATTCAATTAAATCAATCACAAAACATAAAAAATAATGAAGTAAAAAACATTTAAGGTTGAAATTGAACGAATAATGGACAACAATTGAAAACATGACACTGGATACATATAAGTAATAAAAAAATCAAACAAAATAATGACACACTAAAAAGATTATTCACTGCAGTTAGTCTAATGTTTCCCAGTGACCCAACCGTTCTGGGTGGACATTCTGGACACCGCAGGAAACTGTCGCTGCCTAACATGTGACACAGACGATGAACTGCGAAGATAAGACCGATTCCATCCAGAAGATTTTCCTGTTTTTCGCTGCAACGGCAACAGCAGCAGCATCGGTGATGGCTCCGGCGTTTGCAATTGCCACTTCCCAGAACAAACGTTGCATGTGCAGATACACACCGTCTCTCCCGTGGCTGCACGCACACCGCAGTTACGCACGATCCGACGAACGACTATCCTCCCGATGGTGATAATGAGGGGAAATTTATAATGAATTGCTTATGAACTTATGAACGTGTCCGGCCACATCGTGCGTCCCAACTTCACCTGCCGATCGGAGTCGAGTCTCGAGTTGGAGCTACACCACCGAGAACACGGGACCGGTGCGCGGGAAGAGTACATGCAACCCATCAAACGTCAGACGCCGATGTCGGGCGTGCGTTGTCCAGCAATATAAGCCTTACCGGCGAAGCCATCCCTCGTGTGTGTGTGTGTGGGTTCTTCTGCTTGCGTGGAAGCAAATAGAGTAGAGAGCAGAGAAAAAACTGCTCAACTCAACTCGTCCGGCTGATGTACATCTCAACGAGACCTGCACACAAACAACACCTTCAACACCTTCCATCCGCTTACTTCCCGAGCGAACTCTGTGATGTGAAACGGCCACTTGGCAAATAAATTGCATATTCTTTTGTTTTCCTATGCAAATAACCGCTTGCTCGGTCGGTGATCGGTTGTGAAACTGGAGAAACTGCAGTTTTGCCACCGTTGGAATGCGTACCAGGGGGCTCCTCTCCAGAACGTTTGAAAGCCCTTTTGTAACGAACCCCTATGAGAGTGAGTGAGTGGGGGTCAACCGATCGCCCAAGAAGACGCCCAGCAAACGAGAGTCCGTCCGGCCGGGTTACGGTCTAGCCCAGTGACCGGAGGGACAGAAAAAAATACCCAGCTTCGACAAACATCCAACAGGCCCAACAGTGTGCATTCTTTCTCGTTTCTTTGCTGCTCAGATGTCACACTTCAATCTGACCCCGGAGGTCTAGGGAAAAAAAGGGAACTATTGCGAGGCGTTAGTAGTTGACGCTCGCTGGGTGATCTGACTTGCCCTCGAGTGGCAGTTGCATTTAGACAGACGGTCTTGCGGGGGTTGAGCTTTTTGTCAATCTCTACATCCAAAACGAACAGTGACCGGGAGGAGTTCCGGGAGTTCAACAAACACCTAAATGTCCACAGCTTTTTCCTGGGCCCGTTTGAAGTAGGCTTTCGGAATGGGGTTTCTTCTTGCTTGGAGCGCAAACAAACGCTTTGGTTGACGAGCTGAAATGCAATTCAACACCGGTACGGTTCCGTTTCGCAATGGAAAAGTCGGACATGGTATGTCCCTTGCTTTAGCTTTTGCTTCGCATACTGTTTTTATATTATTTTTTATTTGTGGAACTTTTCAACTCAAGTTTTCCTCATGTTATCCAATATGTAGCTATACCTTTAAATCTCCAACAAGCTAAATCTCATATCGAAAGAAAGATCGTGCGGACCCTCTAGGTGGTAATTAAATTCTTGGCAACTGCGTTTTCCCTTAACTACTTGCCTCTTGACACCAGTCCAGCCCGGGAGCTTCCTGTTGCTCGTACACTCACAACCGTCCTCCTGCAAACATTCCATCCCCCCTTTTAGCATTACAATATTATTTGTATTCATGAACATATAAAAATTGCAAATAATAGAAGTGAGTGACGTCCCTAACAACCGCAATTACATTCACGTCTTCGCGCCACCAGCCAGAAGGCTTCTGCTTCTGCTGGTCGTCTGTCAGCAGTAACTACCGCCACGCCGTTGCAATTGCAGCCCGAAGAATAGTGCACACGTTCGAGCGCAATCGTAACGAACAGTGTGTGAGAAGTGTTCGCGCCAGTGTACGTATTTTCACCCGTTTGCCCACATTCGCATGCTTGTGAGGAGTGAAAAATAGAAGCAATTTAGCTGGGCCTCGAATGCGACGCGATCTATTGAACGCAGATGAAAAATTGTGCTCGCTGACGGTCGCAAACCAGACGCGGAAGCATCACGAAAAGTGCAGGAAATGTGGCCTGGACGATCTGGACGGACACGACACGGTCATCAAATTGTTCGAATTAAAAATTATTACAATGCAATTGTCGTAATTACATGCTTCATTTATGAAATGTGCTTCACACTTGTTCTTCCACCAACACACCGGTGTGGGCTGCATTTAACGGCGAGAGTTGTAGGGATCGATCAAGGGGGTCGTTTTCACAGCAGCGATCGAGCGACGTACGTGCGAAGGAGAAAACTATTCCCGAAGTGTGGCTCTCACTGCCCAGGTAATGATGATTATGATGACGAAGTGAGCAGGAATGCGCCCGGGAATGCAATAATTTCTTATCCACCAACGGGCAACCGTAGTAATGGGAGCCGCTAGGGCTAGGAACAATTGTAGAACTGGTATTTGCATCGGAAGTACTACTGCTGCAATGGCCGGCGAGGTGTAATGGCGTGGACTAATGGAAGCTTGTTAGCATTCGATTGTCTTCAAGGTGTTGAATGCGTTTTTTTTCTCGTCCTTCCTTTCTGGAGATTCTGTCTTCAACGCTCACGTGGCACCTTCATCAGCGGTGAAAAATCGTACACTGGACGGTCATTAGAAGCCTTGCTAAGATTCGATTAACATTGTTGATACTCAGCAGAAGATGATGAGAATAATGTCGCAAAAACATTTTGCGAAAGATAGCTCGACCAGTGTTGTTACTTTATGATATTGTTGCATGATATCAGTCTATTTATCTCAAACCAAGGACAAGTTCTCTCAGTTTAAAGTGTCATCAACATTTTCCTCGTTTTTGTAAAAGGAATATTTCAACATCATTGAAATTTCTATTTCGTGGGTATGAATTTCGTGTTTGTCAAATGAATCGAGCGGATTATTCACATACACTTATGTGAATGGCAGAAGACGCGACTATAGAAAGATAAATGAAGAAAATACAACAATACGTTCTCCAGTAACATACAATACGCCAGAATATTGAAGAAAATATTGCTACATCTTTGTCAATAACTTCCACATGTATACCTAACAAAAATTATGATGGATTAGTGATTGTGTCCCCCTGCAAGATGCAACTCCCTTTCCATATACTTATCGTTTCCCGATTGCTGAACAAAAGTTAAAACCAACACACGCATGCTAATGAACACTAATGCAATGACGCGTAGCATAAGCCCCGTATTGAGGTTTAAAATGGGAATGAGAATCCCGATTTGACAGTTGGGAGGGGTGCCCAAGTGTACCATTTTCCACCGGGGGGTTGAAAACGGACGCATGATGGATGGAAAACCCAAGTTAAGCCACCCCGTGAGGGGCAAAACCCATGCAGCAACAGCAGTAGAAAGTATGCAAACGGGGAAAATGTGGTTATGTTTTATTTTTATTGTTTGTTTATGTAGTACGCATATGCTCTTTCGACCCACCGGGTACGCTCCTTGTCGTTTCCCTTTTCACCCAAGCCCATATACTTCGTTGATAGTAATGCTTTCATATTTATATTCCCTCTGTGCACTTTAACGCGTACACAAACACATACCCACAGATTCTCCAGAGGGTTTTCCCTTATCAAACTGCTCCGATCACACGGAACGAGCCCTAAAGAGCCTCGGGGTTGAGCTCAGCAGACACACACACACACACACTCGCTCGTTTTCTCGTTTTGGCGAATCCATTCCGCAGATGGATAGAAAGTCCTGAAAAGCGAAATCAGGAGATGAAATCTGTCCGGCAAAACGGTACGCCGCGAACTGAACGTCAGAACCGGAGAAGAAGAAAAAAAAAAGGGAACCAACCCGGCTCCATCATTTCCCTAGGACTGATCTTTCCCATCCTACCGATGGGGGAAGTTTCAAACCCCCACAACGAAATGGGAAAAGAGGCAGAAAAAAAACAAACCAGGACTCTGGAACTGGAACTCCTCGCGCACCAAATCCAATGATGGCGGAAAGATGATTGACGGATGTAGCGCTTAACATGGTAAAGGTAAAATGTGTTGTTTTCTCCCTTTTCTTCACATCCACCCACACGGTGTGTTATCCTTCTGCGGCTTGACGATGCAAAAGCACGGCGTAGCATATGCTTTTTGATGTCTCTTGCATGAAATTTCCTTCCAATGTCCCGTTCGCCTACAGAGCCAGTCAGACATGGCAGCAGCAGCAGCAGCAGCAGCATCAGCACCAACGACAGCAGCATATATCGTTTGGGATAAATCACATAAGCAGGGCCGAGGATAAATATGGGTGACGCGCGCTTTGCTCGCTCGATCTGACAGCAATCAGAGCGAACGCGAGCGTCATGTCTTCTCGGCCGCAACGTGTCGCTCGCGAACGAGCGATGGATCCGCGTGTCATGTGTGGTGCAAAAGGCGACGCGATCCGTTCGCGCCGATAACGACACCAAAGTCACCAGGGTTTTTTTTTTGGAGAGGAAATGAAGCCAATACGATGCGATACAGCGCCGAGGAACAACGGCAAAGAGCGACGTAGACAGGGTTGTGGATACATTGTCTTAGATTAGAAAATTCAATCAATCATCCACGGTTGCTTCTGCTGAAATTGATCCGATCGTTTCACGGAGCATGGCACAGAGATCGCTTGGTTTGGGCCGGCAGAATGGTTCAACCCACTGCCACACATTTGGTGCACCTCTTTAGCTTTATTTAATCAAGTGTATTCGCGGTTCTGTTGTGCCGACCCGAAAAAAAAGACATTAATGCTCTTGAACTTAACGTTCCACACAGAAATTCAGGTCACACATGTATACCTAACAAAAATTATGATGGATTAGTGATTGTGTCCCCCTGCAAGATGCAACTCCCTTTCCATATACTTATCGTTTCCCGATTGCTGAACAAAAGTTAAAACCAACACACGCATGCTAATGAACACTAATGCAATGACGCGTAGCATAAGCCCCGTATTGTGGTTTAAAATGGGAATGAGAATCCCGATTTGACAGTTGAGAGGGGTGCCTAAGTGTACGATTTTCCACCGGGGGGTTGAAAACGGACGCATGATGGATGGAAAACTCAAGTTAAGCCACCCCGTGAGGGGCAAAACCCATGCAGCAACAGCAGCAGAAAGTATGCAAACGGGGAAAATGTGGTTATGTTTTATTTTTATTGTTTGTTTATGTAGTACGCATATGCTCTTTCGACCCACCGGGTACGCTCCTTGTCGTTTCCCTTTTCACCCAAGCCCATATACTTCGTTGATAGTAATGCTTTCATATTTATATTCCCTCCGTGCACTTTAACGCGTACACAAACACATACCCACAGATTCTCCAGAGGGTTTTCCCTTATCAAACTGCTCCGATCACACGGAACGAGCCCTAAAGAGCCTCGGGGTTGAGCTCAGCAGACACACACACACACACACTCGCTCGTTTTCTCGTTTTGGCGAATCCATTCCGCAGATGGATAGAAAGTCCTGAAAAGCGAAATCAGGAGATGAAATCTGTCCGGCAAAACGGTACGCCGCGAACTGAACGTCAGAACCGGAGAAGAAGAAAAAAAAAAGGGAACCAACCCGGCTCCATCATTTCCCTAGGACTGATCATCCCCATCCTACTGATGGGGGAAGTTTCAAACCCCCACAACGAAATGGGAAAAGAGGCAGAAAAAAAACAAACCAGGACTCTGGAACTGGAACTCCTCGCGCACCAAATCCAATGATGGCGGAAAGATGATTGACGGATGTAGCGCTTAACATGGTAAAGGTAAAATGTGTTGTTTTCTCCCTTTTCTTCACATCCACCCACACGGTGTGTTATCCTTCTGCGGCTTGACGATGCAAAAGCACGGCGTAGCATATGCTTTTTGATGTCTCTTGCATGAAATTTCCTTCCAATGTCCCGTTCGCCTACAGAGCCAGTCAGACATGGCAGCAGCAGCAGCAGCAGCAGCATCAGCACCAACGACAGCAGCATATATCGTTTGGGATAAATCACATAAGCAGGGCCGAGGATAAATATGGGTGACGCGCGCTTTGCTCGCTCGATCTGACAGCAATCAGAGCGAACGCGAGCGTCATGTCTTCTCGGCCGCAACGTGTCGCTCGCGAACGAGCGATGGATCCGCGTGTCATGTGTGGTGCAAAAGGCGACGCGATCCGTTCGCGCCGATAACGACACCAAAGTCACCAGGGTTTTTTTTTTGGAGAGGAAATGAAGCCAATACGATGCGATACAGCGCCGAGGAACAACGGCAAAGAGCGACGTAGACAGGGTTGTGGATACATTGTCTTAGATTAGAAAATTCAATCAATCATCCACGGTTGCTTCTGCTGAAATTGATCCGATCGTTTCACGGAGCATGGCACAGAGATCGCTTGGTTTGGGCCGGCAGAATGGTTCAACCCACTGCCACACATTTGGTGCACCTCTTTAGCTTTATTTAATAAAGTGTATTAACGGTTCTGTTGTGCCGAGCCGAAAAAAAAGACATTATTGCTCTTGAACTTAACGTTCCACACAGAAATCCAGGTCACGAAATGCTCCAATTCTTCCCGCTCGCACAACACAATCAAGGTTAAATTGCTTGCATTTCTTTGCAGATGCAGCACTGCAGTTACTCAATTTAGCGTCCATGGCATCTCGCAGAAGAATTCCATCAAACAAACTGCCAACGGCCGTAACTGACATCAATCTGAAAGCAACTCTTGCTCAGGCAAAACTTCGCCTCACTTTCATCGCGCTTGATAACTGATAAGATTCCAAATCAACATAATGATATTATATTTCTCGCCGCTCTCGTGGAACCATCGCCACGGCTAGTTGTGCTCGACGACGAAGACGGCGTACCAAAAGCGAAAACTGTTGAAGGCTTCCAACTAACAACTTGCAAACTACTTTCCCTTCGTCAGTGCGAACGTCAAGTGCACACACCGGGTTGGAGGGACTCACTACTCACTGTTCGGGAAGACAAACTTTAATAAATTTGTTTATGAAGCAAACAAAATTACTGCCTTCCCTTCGGTCCTGCTATCCAGGGCTGCCGCCGTTCCAGACTTTATGGTGGAGGAAGAAAATAGCAACACAGAAGCTTCCGTGTATTCAAGGGACTTGCATAATGTGCTCTGCTGTGTGTGTAGCGAAAGATGAATCAGGGGACGATGTGTTGGATGTTTGAAGGCTTTTCCCAACACAGCCCATAAGCTGGTTGGTGTATTATTAAGTGAACCGTAGTCACGAACTGTGATGAGATTGTGTACATTTTCACTAGCTGTTAACCAGCGCCACGACTAGAACTGAACCATTCATTTCAGGCGTTGTCAATTGTTTTGAATCTCGTAAAGATCTGGAACTTCTTAAATCTGGAAGCTATTTAGCACACGTTATGGCACAGCCGTTTTGCACTTGTATTAACAAGTGTCAACTCGACCCAAAACCATGGACCCCCTTGCTCTGGATTGAGGTCAATATTTACATAGCGGCTAACACCGCCAACATGTGTGTTATGGTGCATCTTGAAGTACTCTGATGCTGTGCGAATATATTCGCGATAGGTGATCGAAAACAGTTCTCCTGAGGTTTGAAAATGTGTTCAGCAAAAGCTTCGCTGCTCTCCAGTCTATATCGAAGCGTCACACGATGCATTGGTTCCGATACATAGCGCTGTGCTTTGTCCTTTTCGAGGTAATATCTTCAAATTCTCAGGCTTTTCCAGTTTTATTAGTCTATTTCCAACACACACACAGGTTCACACTGTTCGAGGAGACTTTGGTATATCGCCTGTAATTTCTGGTGCTACTATAGTGGAACAGTACGCGCGACGAATTCGCGATGAAGCTAATGGGGTCGTCAGTGCGTACGAAGACATCGCACTCGAGGGGCCTTGGCCACCATTTAACGATGCAGCCGCCGCTCTTAAAGCGATGTTTGAAAAAATTGTAGTTTTTATTCAACCAATCGCACAATCCATCGGTACACTGGCATTGAACGACGTGGGTCCTGCGGAGGATCTATTCGGTGATGCCGATACGAAGATTAACGCCATGTCCACGTTTATTAGTGGTAGTGCTCAGACCCAGTTGGCAGCTATACAGACGAAAGTTAGTATATTCGTACGAACCGAGCTGAATGACATCCTAAACACCATCAAGGCCACCCTGACCGAGCTTCGTAATGCGTTGAGCTCGCTCCGTACAGCTGTGATAAGCGCTCGCACTAATCGTGCCACCTCTTCGAACGTGCAGACTTACGTGAAGCCTTCCATGGTGGTGTTAGTGCAAACGAAAACGCTCCAACTCGCGACGGATCTTCCAGCAGCGACCTTTTCCGCGATTGAGTCTGCACGCACTATCAATCAGGCGAACGTATTCATCCAGACCGGTCTCACCGTTGCGAGCGGTACCACACTGTCCGAGTTGTGGGAAAGTGAGATGCTGAAGGACTACGAGAAAATCATAAACTTCCTGCAACGACTGAAAACGCTCGTAGGCACGGAGATACCGCTAGTAAACGGACGAATTGCTCAGTTTGCTCAAGCTTTCAGTCCACTAACGACACCGCTCCTATCGAAGTACAGTGAGATCGATACAGTGTACGGGAAGATCACATCCGGCACTGGAGATAATGTCCTCAATGCGTACAAAACTCTAGTATCGTCTGCCATCGGATACGTGCACGATCTGCTCGATAACTTCTACCCACCGATCGATCCAGCCATTAAGCGCCTTTCAGAGGTGTTGGTCCAGCGAGGACAGTACAGTGACTTCTGCTACGAAACGTACTACCCGAAGGTGGAACAGTATCTGTTCTCGGGCGAAATGAGTTTGCTCACGTGTCTTAATGCAGAGCTTGAGCGTGAGAAGAATCTGATGGAAGCAATAGTGGAGGTGATCTACGAGATGCAGTTCTTCCTGGAGGACACTAATGCACATCTGAAGACCTGCTACCGGATATCGCTGTTCGATACACCGTTGGCCAATCAGTGCCTGCAGGAGGTAAGAATTGGCAGGTGAGGGACATTCCAGGTAGACAACTTACGTACTCTTTTCCTTACAGCATTCGGAATTCTCGGAGCTCATACCGTGCACAGCCATCAAGGAGTACGCCACCATGCTTCAGCTGTTGTGCAAGGAGGTTGACTCACTGCGGTTCCGACTGTGGGCCTGTGTGTCCCGCGATACGGCAAGATTTCCACTCGAGGCAAAGGACATACTGGCCAATATCGAAAAGTGCCAGCAGTTTGGTCCTCAGTAAGTTGTATCGTACCCCCAATTGCATAGGAATAAATCGTGTTCAATTTAAATTCTCATAGACCCGCGTATCAAATCCTTGTTGAATGGCCACAATATACTGACGGTTTTTTCGCTTGGATTGAACTACGAGTCAATCGAAATGAGTAATGGCTTCGGATGGTAGTGTCTCCTCCCTTAGGCAGGTGTGCACGTGTACGCAAGGACACGCGAACTAATCCCTCCGAACACCTCTACCAGTCGGCAGCAAATGATAAATTTCTTTCGCTACAGTAGGACCAGGGACAACCAACCACACCTTCAAACTTCGTCTATTTCGCTTTAAGCTGTGCTGTGCGTCCTGAACCTAGTCAAAGCCGGGAGTTGGCTAGCCAGCCGCCGATGACCGTTGTGCGTCATCGATTGTATTTATTTTATTGATTCGTTACGATCTCGTGCGTCCTTCCGCAGGAGCACACAAAAACTTCTGGACCGACCGAAAAACGGACGGAACGTGCTGTGGTTTTTGTGGGTTTTTCATCTCGAGCCATCCTTGCCTACTGCTTTCGGTGTGTGTGTGTCTCTCTTATTTATTAGCTCCGGCTATTATGCTCTCCTGCAATCATTTTCCCTCCTTTCCCAGTATTGTTGCTGCATTTGTGCGCATTGACGCATCAGGGGCAGCTGCAGCCGAACTTCGAAGGCGGAGTACATGTTCCTGGCGATGAATGATCTACTGGTCAACCGCACAAGCACACAGAGAAAGGACACGATGCTTGTGTGCACATGTGAAATGTGCGCACACAAAATAAAGCAAAAACTGAGGCACTGCTGACCGTGAACGATGGCAATGATAAATTAGTCACAGGGCGGAACGCGCTGCGTCTTAATTTGTACTGCCCCCTGACTGTGGGACTGACTACTCTCCCTTCGCTTCTTTTGAATGCCTTGCCCATTGTCAGGATTCTTAAGTCCGCATTCCGCAGCTTCCGCAAACCCAGGCACCCACGACAAAACATTTGAAAATGAGGGAGAAATTAACTCAAAAATCTCATTCCAAATTAACGGTAATCAGCGCCTGGAGAGCAATTTCGAGACATTACTGAGGGATCCTGCTACCTCCGGCATTTCGCATCCTGTGTCAGTTCCCGTCTGGTGGAACATTCCATTTCGAATTGCCAAAGAATGGGTACGTACAAGTGGCTGAATTTAGCTGGGAATAAAAGCGATGTTTCGTTTTTAACCATTTTATTCCGCAACAACTCAATACTGTTCGTGTAAATCAACAACCATAATTCGGCAAATGTTTTATTTGTTTACGCTTCAAGTAAACTACACAACAGACATTGTGCAGCTTTTTCGCGCGCTCAACCGACCAACATGTTGCGAATAATTAAAAAGCACCGTCAAAACTTCCGCTCGAAGCTGATCCGAGCAGTTCTTTCCGATGCGCAACATATTGCGCTTATCCAGCACTGATAGGTTAGCACAACAAGTTATTTATAAAAATGCTAACAAACGGAAACTTTTGCCCGTGAAAACAACAGGTACCAGCAGCGAATGGAGAACTTTCACGTACGACGTCCGATGGTTAGCCGTTACACACATCCGCTTACCGGTAAGGAGGGACGGTTGGCAGTGGTATTGGCATCACTTTGCGTGTTAAAAGTTATTCCACATTGTGAAGGGGTCTCAACCTTCACGAAAAAAATGGCCGGAATCAAACCAAGTAGATGCTTTAAAAAAGAATTTTTAACATGATTAGAGTACGGATTAAAACAAATTTAAGTATGCCGACTCAACTCAACAATACTTTATATTTTAAAACAATTTTACTTTTGGCCTTAAAAAAAGCAAACAATTTATCATATTTTAACGACAAAACCAATGCTCTTCTTCTGAACCTCAAATGAGTCACCAAAGCGCATTGTATTAATTTAATTGCGTAAAGGATTTAATTTCTTCAACCCTTGCCTGCCCGATGCTTCATCGATCCCAACCAACACCAGCGCAGGGGCCCATTAAATGCGCAAGGCGAATAAAACTTTGGTTTTTTGTTACGTGATAACATCTCCACCCTTCCGAGCGGGTAAAGGTAAAGATGAAAAATTGATCTGACAGCGATGTGCGAATGCAAATAAAATAACCAACAAACCGCATGATGAAAATATCGCTCGCAGGCCTCCCGGTTCCAGGCTTCGCCTTGGCCACGGCTTAAATATCCATCCTGCCTGTACGCATCCCGCTAGCTGCTGCGTTCTCTGTCTCGGGAGGCGAAATTGCATGCACGGCGCGTAAATTTAAATCACACCAAGCTGTTTACGAGCAACGCTCCTGACAAGTTCGCTTCGTTTGAGGCGTATTTTCTTACCGAAAACCGTGCCACCAAATGCTAACCGGTGGCCAGCGTTGGAGTGTGGTGCTAAAAGCCTGGGAAGGTTGCCAACCGAATGACGTTGTGCTGTTGGGCAATAAAAAGAATATCCCAGTGCTCCGACACAGTGTGTCCTTGTGGAATTTCATCCTGACAAACCAAGAAAAAAAAAACCGGCAAAAAACCAGTCACAGGCAAAGAAGAGAAGCGCAGGGACAAAAATCGAGCCAACGAGCCAAATTAAACGTCTGGGATTAAATTAAAAATGAAAGATCCCAGCATAAGTGTGCCCCCGAACAAGACACCAAACAAGAGCGGGCCTGAGCGTAAGACAAAATAAATGCATCACACCTCGAAGCAACGAGCCGGAGAAGACGTGGAAGAGGCACGAAAAAAGCGTTTTGGCAGCTTCTCCGGGAGATGATTGGGAAACAGGAAACCACCGGACGGAAAGAGAGAAAAAAAAAATGACCACAACAACCAAAAACACACGAAGAAGACATCCCGCTTGGGGTGTAAATAAAAACATCATAAACATAAATGAATAAGCATCAAAATTCACACTTTTGCACTGTACACGCCTCGCTTCCAACACTCCCGTAACAACTGCTGCATCTTGGTGCATTCGCAAAGTTTCGATTTCACGTTGATTCTGATCAATCTGTTTGCTTTTGGCAGGCTGCAGGCTATACGGCCACCACCCATCACTGTCCCATTTGACAGAGAGAGGTATTTTATTCTGAAGAGCACGTTCTTTCAGCCAAGCGTTAGGTTTTTTTTTGGCGGGAGAACGGATCGTAAATGAGGCAATTCGACGGCGAAAGAAAACGTGATACACCAACCACAGCGATACGGCAGCTGGCCAGAGAGAAAAGGATAAAAACAGCTCCGGCTTCATTCATTATGAATCAAAGTTTATGCCTCCATCCGCTAGGAGGAAGTGAGAGATACTGATTAGATTTGGCTACCAAACGTGCAATTATATCAACCAGATATGCAAGTACGTAATCTGGACATTGGGAAGTCTTGAAGAAAATACAATCAGCGAGCCCTTTATTAATTATAACGCACTTCTGTTCTGTGTTTAATATGCACGAATGGTAGCTGAAGTCATCAGAAAAAGGCACAATCTCGCACTCATCAGTAGTCTATTCATCAGTAAAACCCAACGCTCGCTACTCCTTTGAGTCGGGGTCCCCGTTCTGAAAGATTCAAGAACACTCCTTTTGTGCAGATAATGACATTAAGAATCGCAACAAAATACCCTTTTTTAGGGTTGCATTCATTAAGGATATAATTATTGTCCTTTGGCTTGACTTAATCAAATCGTCCCGGATGGATTACATCACCGGCGACAAGTAAGGTACGCCTTTTTTTATTGGTTCCTAACAACGTTTTTTTGGAAGTGGACAGCCTAATCGTATAACCTTGGACAATATACTCTGTGTGCTCCACACACCCAATCGAAAAATGGTTCAGGTCAAAGGAATCGATCCGAAAGCATCATATCGGCAAGCCCCCCAAAAAAAAAAGGGACCGAAAGGGACTCGTCAGTACTTCATCGATTGCTTAGTCAGCCTAACGATGGATGGACGTGAAGTGTATCGTTTCGATGTTCCGTCTCCACCGTCTGATATCCCTGTAACGTTGGCATCCTACGATAACGTTGGTGTAGCAGTTTGACCTTCGCAGGTGAACTGATACGAACGAGCATAATCCCTTCGTGATGAAGCAAACTCTTCACTTTGCTGGGGCCGGCCATCCCTAACGACGAGTGTATAGGATTAGTGTTCTGTGGCTGGGCAGTATTGCATGTCATGCTCGGTGAAGAAAAGCAAGCAAACCAACAGCAACAACAAAAACCTGGCAAAAGATGACACCCCATCGGCACATTGACCCGGATTCTGTAGACCCGGACTGGAAGATCTGGATGTAAGTCTTCACGCTCGTACCTCGATATTGATTGCGTCCAAGGCTTGCCGGAAATCAGGACAACCCACTCCGGACACTAGATTTCCGTTCGGTTGATGGTCCTCCGGACCATGGAATTGGATCGTTTGTATTCCACCCAAGGAACGGTGTGTCCGTTTGCCGAGTTCATCCGTACCATCGTGGTGGTCACAACTGACAACTGACCGAGATGTCTGGACGATGGTTTCGGACATGACAAATTTCGGGAGATCGCTCGTTGGCTGATCTAGCGAAAAAGGGAAGAAGCACCGCTAAGCACAATTAAACTCACCCAATCAGGCTGCCGAACCATCGCTCTCTGTTCGGATGTCAATGAAGTCTGTGCATCGACAACAACAAAAAAAAGGACAAACCGGTGTAGTTTGTTGTTTGTGCCTTGAAACGTGACCATCATTTTGTTTCTCCACTGTTTCGGGATCCATCTGGAGCGTTGCGTTTTGTTTTTTTCGGATGAAACGTGATACTTTTGAAATTTTTGCGCTGTCGCTACATCAGTTTGCTTGTTTTTTAGTGTTTCAGAAATCGAGATCGTTTTGTTGCTTTGTTCTTAGAAAAGATCTCGGTAGAATTATTCATTCTGCATCCTCCTAAACTCCGTTCCCGGGAGGTTCTGCATGATTTCGGTAAATTATTCACAATGTTCCATAAGCGTCTAGGGTGTCAAATGTGTCGTGTCACGCACTTTCGCTTTTCAAGCACTCAAATCGAGTCAATTTTTCGCGTGCTGTTGTGCATAACACGATGGCCCCATATGATGCCGACGGCGTGTCCAACGCATTGTTCTTCTTCTATTGGACAGCTGAGATTTATCGTATGTGAAAGCGAACCGGTTGACCCGGCGCTGTACTAACCTTTTGATGGATAGACTTCTTGCATATTTGATGGTTGGTGTGGTGCACTGGGTGGAATTTATGAAAATTTTTCACCCAGCCGTTCAGGACAAACATGGTCGTAGGTCCGAAGCAGAGCACAGCTGCGAGCCCCATCGTAAACCATCAAACGGCGGCACCAAGCAGTACCACACTACCAAGCTTTTGCAAATTGTTATTAGCGAAAGTATGTTGTATATTAAATTCCTTTTCCCTAAAGGCGACAGCGATATGGGTACTGGGGCACATCAAACCGGGGCATCTGTTATTTGTTTATTGGCGGTGTGATGAAACGAGAAAAACTTCGGTTTTGACAGTTATTTGAAAACAATTTCTACTGCTTTGCTACGACACCGGTTAGTTACTGTGCATGTGCGACGTTATATTGTAATGTCAAGAGTAGTAAATTCATTTAATTTATATTGGTGTTATACAATACTAAGGATTCATGATTCACTTCTCTTTTTCAAACAAACTATCGTGATTTAAAATAAAAAAGCATGCCAAAGATTGCGAAATGTTTTCGACGATTTCACCATATAATAGAATCCTTGAAAACGATGTCTTCCAAACGCCTTCTCGTGGACTCCCTGCAGGGCGAATTCATTTCACCTTCCGGATGATCTTCCTGTAAGCCTTCTCTTATCCGGCCGATTGGTATGTTTCTTTCTTTCACGGATCCAAACCCCCAAGAAGTCTAAGGGTGAAGGTACGCAGCAGGCTTCAGGATGCTCCCAACACATGCGGCCTTGAGACGTTTAAGCCCGTTTCTGCATCAAAACAATGGCCACAATAAATTTCACCCATCCCAATTCCCCCGACAAAGACAGGCGAAACACGCGAATAAAGGCTGCTAAATCATGAATTTTCAACACCCCTTGTCACGCACGCCTCCACCACCACCACCGAAGCTTTGGTGGAGCATAAAGCCAGCAGAAGTGAAGCTTTAGAATTGGAGAATAAAAAACAACAACTCCACCGAAACAATATGGGGTTTTTTTAACTTTTTTATCGTTCTGAAGCTTTTCTTTCTGCTGTCAGAACCATTGGGTAAGAATTGTGGCACGCAAGGCCGCACCGAATCCATATCGCGTCTTCTGCTAAACATTTCACGTGTGTAGTTGCGGTGTGACGCTGAACGAAACACAAAAAGACATCAACAAACTTCCTCCCAACCGAACGATCATCGGCCCGGGGGCCCTTTTTTCAGAGAAAAGCGTGAATTGCGTGTCAATCCCACGCACCTTACCGCAGCAGTGAGTGCTGGAGGGTGAGAGAGCAGGGCGCGAAACACACCTCCAAAACCCAACGAAAAAGCCCTCGTCCATGTAGAGCCCCACGCCACAGGAACACCGAGGGCAATGGGACTTTTTAATGTCTAATCAAAAAGCACGAGCCACGGCACGCAGAAGGTACGCTCGCGTTTGCACGCACGCACGAACATTAAGGAACGAAAAAAAAAACGCCCCACCGACCAAATTCCCCGTGATCGTAAAGCGATTCTTCGAGCACTGTTTGCCGAATGGATACCGCACGGATAATAAGGGCGACATACCACGAATCTTTTCCTGGAAAACAAACTCCTCGTTTTTTTTTTGTTCTCTCGCTGGAGGCGCTTGATGGGGCGTAGGGCGATGGGCTGTGTGTGCTGTTGCTGCTGCCGCTAATGGCGTCCCTAACTGTCACGTTCGTTTTTGGGGGAGAACGATATGACACTTCCCGTCGTGCCGTGAGCTTTGTCAGACGGGAGGGGCAAAAAAACACCAGCGTGCCTCTTTGGAGAGCCCTAAAAAAGGCACCGGTAATGCAGCCACTTTGTACGGTTCCGAAATTGATCCATAAAACCGATGACGGTAGAGGCAGGTTTCGCTTTTACCCTGCACACACGACGCAGCTCAAGGTGAGGCCTCGGAAGGAGGCGTTTAAAGGTGATGCAGGCATACAACAGACACCTGCCTTCCGCCACTGTCACTCACCAAACGCCACGAGAGAAAAGCTCAAGCCACGCGGACGATCTTTACCCAACAATTGCTTCATCATTTATGCCGGGCGTGTGAGATCTTCTTCCACGCGCGAAAGAATCACACCCATCTCCAAGGCTCGTACCTATAGCGCAACCGTCCCATTCGGGCCACCCTAAATATTGGGCGTTTATTTATTTATTTTTGTTACGTCGGAAAGTGCAAGACGATGGTGTCTTTATTAGTGCCGCCACACGGAGGAAGATTGCAAATTTTTATTACTTCCTCCCACGGGAGAAACACACCGCACACGTTGCAGCATTGGTCCGGCGTGTTCGTGACTAATGTGTGTCAACAGCGAGTGACTAAAAGCGCACAAGAAGCGCAGCACACACAATATGCCGGGCTTACAGTCATTAAACGTTATTGCTTTGGCTTTTTGCGAAGAAGAGGACTGTTGTAGAATACCTTACCCACCGAACGACTGCGGACTACAATACATTGGCAGATAGTTGCAGTACGTCGCCTGTTAGCTCTTCAAACAAATTGACAGCCCAGAGTTTCTACAAATGTAGCTTCAAACACCTATCTTTGCTAAAACATAGCCCTGAAATTTCGTTTTGTATACCTAGTTTTTCAAAGTTATAGTCCCCAAAATAATAATTCTGTTATCAAGATGTTATGTAATACAATTTAATGTACAGTTTGAGAACTCTGGGATTTATTGTAAAGAGATTCGTAGTCAACATTTCAGCTTGCAAGCTTAAATCATCTTAGTCCCCAATAAACGATATTATCGCGGATTTCTTTGCTATTCAAATTGTAAGAATTCGCGCAGGTTATATATTTCCCATATCTCGACTATAGGCTGTTGGGATCTGTATCTGGATCTGCATAGCTTAGTTTAATGCTTAAAAAAAATGTAATAACTTATTCAGCCCCAAAACGTTCCTTGCGATGCACACAGCTCACCAAAATGAGCCATAAACGAGATCTTAACTCACTCTTTATGAATTAAGATTATGCGCGAAGATTAACGTAAGCATTTTATCTTCATTGCCTCACCTTCCAAATGCCATGGATCAGGAGCAACGAATCTAAACTTCTGCTACCACCCGGTTCTACAGGTGATCGTAACTCTTCCCGCACGCCCTATATAAACACATCTTTACGCGGCTCACGTGCTCACTGGCACACGATCCACATTCCCCACAACTTTAACTTTGCAACAAATAAAACAAATTTCTCCCCAACATCTCACTAGAAAAAACTCACACGCGCAAGGAAATAAACTAATTTTCCCACCCACCACTGCCCGCTACTCGGAAGAGAGCAGCATGATTTATGGACGCTTTCAAAATTCTTCCCAATTCTCGTCCGGTGCGTTTCCAAACGATCGATGTCGATCTCGAGCCCTCCCCTACAAGACGCAACACCAACGGATGGAAAGTATTTCACTTTTATACCCTTTTGCTGCTTGTCACAAATCAATCCCAGCGACCGTGTTTGTGTGATGATGCTTTTGGGGAGTCAATTCTACGGTCCATTCGGTTGGGCCGGTTAGTGCACGATCGTTCGATCGATGTGGGAACAGAGGGAAAATATGGCACCAATAAAGGGAGCAATAAATTGAACCCAAAATACGTGTTCTCCGCTCAAGCAAGACACTCTGGTACGGAGAGAAAGATGTCGTTATCACGGCGAAGATGCATTCC
>KZ061917.1:257527-282722 GCA_002091835.1 Anopheles maculatus | reverse complement strand
CAACATAAATTGTGCAGGATTAGTACATAAAAGATTCACGGTTGTGCCTCAAGCGTTGGCCGTGGTGTGCGTGTAGTTTCCGTACGTACAGCACACGTTCTCTGGTTCGCTCGCTCGCTCGCTCGCTCTCTCTCGGTGTATGGGTGTGCCGGGAAAGCCACGTGGTTGTGTGTGCGCGAAAGTCCTCGTGATCCACCATTCGCGGCAATAGTTACAGGAAAGCGAACCGGGATGCTATATCGGTAGCGTTCGCCCAGTCAAGAGGCATGCTGAAATGTTTATGAAGGCAATGGACTTGCCTGTATGCAGCCAACGGGCTAGCTTACATTGGCTGGAAGTATCAGTATCGGGAAGTTGTTTTGGCTGTAAAAAATGTAAATCATTGATTCGATGTGTGCGATAAGTAGGGGATGAAATCTACACTAATACAAATTTGAGTATACCTCAATATTAACACATTAGTTACAAACTTGCAGTATATGCAATGATATAATAGATAAAACTCCTCTAAAATAATACTTTGATTAAAAGAAATTCTGAGGAAACTATTAACTCTAGTATTAATATGTCCTTTCTGACTAAAAATCCCCAAACAAAGAGGTTTAAGCGCAAGGAAATCAAAGTAATAAAACCAGAGCACACTCTATACCGTCCCATCCTGTGATCCTGTATCTTGTGAATCGAAATCGAAAAACGTGCATCATCGGGAGCGACTTCTCACCGCAAAAATTGCGAAACGAGGAAGGTTAGATTGAAATTACTATTTGGATACTGTGCATAATGTATAAAATATTATCCTTCACCTCCCATGCTCCTGTGCGTCTTCCTGAAGGCACGAAGGGAGGGGGGGCAAGAAAGGGAAGGAAGGGATTAGGAGGTGGGAGCATGATCGTAACGAGTGCGGAAACGGCACGTCGGAGGGGAAGTAGCAGCCGAGTTCGAGCGATAAAATATTCATTCTGTTTGCTCGCCCAGGCTACACAAAACCCCCTCACAAACGGATTCACTAACCGACCGGGTGGGTTCGGTAAGGGTTGGATCTCAACCCCTCACCTTCCTCTTGTATGGGGGGGGGGGGGGGGTCGGGTTTTGGTGACACTTGGCTGCTTTGCAAATCAAATTAAGGTAATTTATATTTCATGGGAGACGTTTAATATTTGATTCCTTAAACAAAAGCAGGATGTTTGGATGTTTTGCGGGCCCGATTGTACGATCGATAAAGTATTTCTAGAAGGTTGAAGCGTTTTGTAAATGAGATATGTTACTTGGAAAAGCACGGAAAGAGATGTGCTTTACCTTCGCTTTTGGTCTGTATTTGTCGCTAAACAGTATCACAAAATATAAAAAGACTTCTTTATCATACCACTCTGCATTGATCTTCAAGGACAGTTCGCGATAACATAGCGTAGTTAGCTTAAGGCAAATTAAAGACTCGTGAAGACAAAAAGCTGTAAAATTTAAACGACTTCTTTTTAGTGATCCTTTCTGATTCGTCCAACTATTTATTTTGTGTTGTACCTTGTCATGATTTGTTGGACCGCTTTAGCGTCGTTGTTTGCCACTCTCTCTTTGCCAAATGCATCAACGCCATCTTTCTGTGACTCATTCATGCAACTTTGTTCATGTAGATGGCCTAAAACGACTTTACTGGCTGTGTCGTTCGGTCCCCCCGAGTTCAAAGAGTTCGCCATTGTGGCGACTCCTCCATTTTCTTTCTACAAGAGGATTTCGACTGTTTTGAACAGAGTCCATGTCTCAGAGATATATGCAACCTCAACTTCGTCCGTCCAAGAAGTATGATCGGTAGGCAGCCAGCATCGTTGCGGGTATCTCAACATCTTTGTCTTCAGATAGGTATAATTTTGGAAGTCTTCGAAGGTACGATCACCTATCTGTACCGAATCTGTTCAAATTTATGTATCCAAAGCAGTGTAAGAACTGCATTTGAAGATTTGTTCGTAGTACGAGGTTAATCCTTCAGGTTAGTAATGAAGTTGGTAGAAGAGTTGGATCTTTATAATTTTACAAAATCCTATCACTTTTGAGAAACAGCTTATAGAGGACAATCAAACTGTGTTGTACATCCTATTAAATTCGGTTAAAAATGTATGGAGATAATCGAGGCTCTATGACCTGTTGGTTTTATCATTATGGAACTTAGGTGCTGATGTCAAAATAGGAGCTCTAACGTTGAGAAATACTCTGAACAAGATGGACATTTTTCACCAAAGCTTACCGTTCATGTCCAAGAAGAAGCCTTTCATGTGAAAATCGCCAAACATTAGAGACGCCTCATAATAACTCTCAATAGTGATCAATAGCTATTTTGATTAGACGGGACTTTATAAGATCTGATAATCAAGGGAGCTGTATAGGCAGTAATAAAGAGATCGTTAGAAGGATCTATAAAAAATCCATCATTAAAGTTTTAGTTAACAATTTCTAAGCTTTAACTTCAAAAGATCCTGCCCACTGTTTCTGACTTCCTTGTCTTGATATGACTAGCAACTGGATAGGCAGTGCGTATGAGGAGTCTCGGCCAATGGATTGCCTCAATATGAGGACTCTTGTATAATATATAGAAGATATTGAATTCAAATATTCAAAGTTATTTATTCATATTTATACATCAATTTATATGATATTCAAATCCCACCGCACCAAGTGCATTAAACTTGCCTCTAGCACCAGCATAATGTTCCTTCTCATCAATGAAACCCCGTGCATTGAGCGTCCCCATCGAACGTCTGCACCTCTGACGACTCTGGGCAGAGTTACATTTTTGTATCCCGCAGCAGCAACTTACATTGCCTCCGTACAGTGTGGAGGGAAAATCGATTTTTAATGAGCCATGAACATGCTACTTTCAACCCGACCTCCCAGTCGTTTCCAGCCCTCCTGCCAGCCGTGCAGTGAAGCCTACACTCCGCAAAGCTGTGTGCCCAATCTTGCTCATAATCCTTTAACTTTATGTACAATGTCCGACCGGGGTTTTGTACCACCTTTGTACCGAAGCAGACGGCGCGGCGCGCAATGGGAAGCGAAAATTAACTCAACCATCTCGCCCGAAACGAGCAAGGTGTCGTACGGCCGGTCGTGGATTTTCATTCACGGTTGGCAATTTGCAAAATCTCGCTGCACCGGGCGCGGTACATACTGTGCGCGGGCTTTCCTATCCTTTTGCACGACCGTATTTATTTGTATTGAATTTTATCTAACAAATTAATGAGGAGAAATATTGTTCCGTTCGCGGCCAGTGCCAGGCGCGACCAAGCAACCGACGACGACAGAGCCTGGCCAGTAATACTGCTGTTGTGCTTTGGTGCTGTGTGTCTGTGTGGTAAATAATTATGCAAATGTTGTACATTTTTCGAAACAACGCTTCTCCCTTTTTATGGGACACAGATTGGGAAGGATTTTCCGCAAGCCAGAAGAGGTACTGGTAGCTCTACAAGAGAAAATTCACTACATTAAGCATCACACAGCAGCGGATGGTACGTGGCACCGATGGGGGAAAACGGACGTCGATGTCTAAATAAACGCCGGTCAGCGCGATTTTCATCGGTTCGATCGGTGGTGATGTTTTTCTCTCCAGTTTATAAAATCTCACACTGTGTGGAATATGTTGTTTTTTGTGTCTCCTTTTTTTTCACCTCATTTTGGCGGGAAAACTCTTCTCCACCATTCTTGAAATCTGGAGACCGGTGTCCCTTTGTGTATGTGTGTGCGTTTGGTGAGAGCTTTTTCCGACCGTACACGATCCACAACGATGACGACGACGCTTCGGACGAACCACGCTGACCATAATAAAGATGGGAGGTCGGTCGGATGGAATTTTCCCGCCACTTTTCCTCCATAACAGCTAAAACCGGTTCGTTCTGTTTTGCTCATGGTCTGCATCCTTCGTGTGGTGGGTGGTACAAAGGGGGGGCGGGGTGGCCAACATAAATTGTGCAGGATTAGTACATAAAAGATTCACGGTTGTGCCTCAAGCGTTGGCCGTGGTGTGCGTGTAGTTTCCGTACGTACAGCACACGTTCTCTGGTTCGCTCGCTCGCTCGCTCGCTCTCTCTCGGTGTATGGGTGTGCCGGGAAAGCCACGTGGTTGTGTGTGCGCGAAAGTCCTCGTGATCCACCATTCGCGGCAATAGTTACAGGAAAGCGAACCGGGATGCTATATCGGTAGCGTTCGCCCAGTCAAGAGGCATGCTGAAATGTTTATGAAGGCAATGGACTTGCCTGTATGCAGCCAACGGGCTAGCTTACATTGGCTGGAAGTATCAGTATCGGGAAGTTGTTTTGGCTGTAAAAAATGTAAATCATTGATTCGATGTGTGCGATAAGTAGGGGATGAAATCTACACTAATACAAATTTGAGTATACCTCAATATTAACACATTAGTTACAAACTTGCAGTATATGCAATGATATAATAGATAAAACTCCTCTAAAATAATACTTTGATTAAAAGAAATTCTGAGGAAACTATTAACTCTAGTATTAATATGTCCTTTCTGACTAAAAATCCCCAAACAAAGAGGTTTAAAGCAAAGAAATCAAAGTAATAAAACCAGAGCACACTCTATACCGTCCCATCCTGTGATCCTGTATCTTGTGAATCGAAATCGAAAAACGTGCATCATCGGGAGCGACTTCTCACCGCAAAAATTGCGAAACGAGGAAGGTTAGATTGAAATTACTATTTGGATACTGTGCATAATGTATAAAATATTATCCTTCACCTCCCATGCTCCTGTGCGTCTTCCTGAAGGCACGAAGGGAGGGGGGGCAAGAAAGGGAAGGAAGGGATTAGGAGGTGGGAGCATGATCGTAACGAGTGCGGAAACGGCACGTCGCGGGGCAGTAGCAGCCGAGTTCGAGCGATAAAATATTCATTCTGTTTGCTCGCCCAGGCTACACAAAACCCCCACACAAACGGATTCACTAACCGACCGGGTGGGTTCGGTAAGGGTTGGATCTCAACCCCTCACCTTCCTCTCCCTCCCACATCCTCCCCTATCACCCAATTCTTGCACCATTTTCTCGAGTGCTGCGTGCATTTGTGCAGGAGGGCACGCCACGGTACGGTCCGGATGTGAGCTTTGGCGTTTCGGATATTTACGCCTTTTTCGCCAAGTGGGAAAATCCGTGCCGAGTTAGTTAGCAAAAGTTGCAACTGCACCTTGCCACCCTCCGCCTTTTACTGCGGTTGCATTTTCTAAATTGACTACCGAAACCGATCCTGGAAGTCGTAAGTCGAGGCTTGCCAGACCTTCCCAATAATGGTACTGCGTGACGTGCGAATCGGGATACAGTACTTCTTGGTGGAAATCGTCCAGCAAAAGGACTCAGGAAGGCGGGAGGGTTGTAAGGGTGTGTAGCAAGGAAAATGATTGACGTTAAATTAACCAATAATTCATCGCTGCATCTCCCGATGTTCGTCTGTTCCCTTTTTAAATAATTTATACATTCTCCATGAATAATTCGAGAGGCTTGGGGCTTGGGCACATCGAGGACCTAATTCCTCCCGTGCACCCGTGTGGAATCGATGTGTGTGTGTGTGTGCGCGAACGCTGAGTTTTCATCTGGTTTCTCTTCCTTTAAGTGTTACTTTTCAAATTTGACCTCCTTTTTTTCACGCTCTGTAACGCCCGGTTGAAGGTTGCTGGTGCTCGAGTTCACCAAGAACACTCCGTACCACGTTTCATGGCATCCGTTCTGCAGTTTCCTTTTTTCTTCGCTAAAAACACCAGGAAAATACATCTTCACTAACAGCGTGAGATTCGTTAAACATTGATGGTGGTGTAATATTTATGTTGCTTCTGCATTCTTCTACCACCGGGCCGGGAGGATGCCAGCCAGCCAGCCCTCGCGCACGATATCAGCGTTCAGCGCTTTTTTGTTTGTGGCTGGTCGTTTCGCCCACGTTTCGCTACAAAGTCACCACACGGGCCGGAAAATCTAAGCAACTTGAAGTGTTTCCGGCAAACTTTCAGTTTCCGCGTCTCGCCACCACGGAGAAAACCTGGAAAGAAGGTGGAAAATTGACATTAAAAAAATTGTGTACGAAAAACTCCTACTCATGCATACATATAACAGGCAAGTGCCACAGAACCTCCCGTCCCGCATACCCGCCAGTGGCGATCGTACAGAAAGGAGGTGGAAAGCGCAATAGAGAAAATGCGAAAGGAAAATTCAGGCGACACCACAGGCACAAAACGGTACAAAAAGGCTGCGCGATGGAACAAAAACTCACACGGACTTGTTCTTGGAGATGGTGGTGGTGCTCGCGCCATAAACGTGTTCGCGCCTTCCCATCGTCGTGGGTGTGAATGTGTGGGCGCGCGCGTGTGTGTGTGTCTGTGCAACGGGCTTTCGAGTGCTCGTTTCTAAAATAATATTTAATATTTAGAGCAGTATAAATATTAAATGAAAATGTTGCTCTTGCTAAAATTATATGTGCATACCATCATGCGCCTTCCTTTCGCACTGAGAACTCACCGAAGGGGAAAGGCGGAAGACGCGGGGGTGGTGTTAGGAAGGTTGGCTTTTGCTACTTTGTAGCTGGAACACTGTGTGTGTGTATGGGAATATATTTTTTAACGTAAGCAGGAAAATGCTAACCAAGAAAAGCCTTCATTGCTGTGAGTCCTTGGACTGATTTTGCTGTGGCGCCGCAGGCATTGGGATGAAGCCAGTGGGCTTTCCATTTTCTTCTGCCTTAGTCATACGCTTTTGCCATGCTGCATTTGTACGCTTGTCTTTGCGATTTTACTTACAGTGAAGCGTGGTGTAAGTAACACATTACTTTTATTATGGCACTCGTTTGTCTCCACAAACGTAAACGCTATCTGTTGTCTTGTATGGTTGCGGGAACAACAAAGAAACATCGGGATAATAAACGTCATCATATTCAATAGTAAACGTATAGTAAATGGAAACTGTGTCATTGAAATAAATTTTCGTAAAAGAAACACAATCAATATATTGTTTAGTAATGATAAATGAAGAACATAGTATATTCGTTAACTAGAAAGACAACAGAAAACCCCTTTTTTTAATGTTTTTTTTCATTTAAACCTTATTAAATATAATTAAAACCCAAAGCAACAAAATAAAAAGACAAAGTATTGTGAAACATACATACCAGACTAAGAGCAAAAAGACAAAACGACCAATTAACTAGAGAAACAATGTAACAAATGCTTAACAAGTATTCGGTTCGACAACGAAACATAGTGAAGAAAGCAAATATGCAAAAAAAAGCATAAAAAATTTAAACACTCCAAAAGGAAACGATTGAAACGATTTAAAAAAGGTCATAAAAGTCTGCTTAAAATAAACGATTAAGAAAAGGTAATATAGACAGATAAGGTAAACAAAACATAGTATCAATTCATGTAATAAAAATAATTGAATGTAAAAACGAATGAAAAGTAGAATAAAATATGACATCAAACCGTAAATTCTTTACCTTAAAAGCTTAAAAAGCAAAACAGAAGAGGATAATATTGGAAAAGTGAACTTCAAAATGTGGACATTTGGACAGAAAAGAAAATTGAACACTGGACAATACATAAGAACGAGGAAGACACAGGAAAATAAGCGAAAAATGCTTTGTAAGGTTCTGCAAATCAAACAAAACAACTAACAAATCACATAGAAACAAAATGGGGATTTTTTTTGAAAATTATAACTTGTTATCTACTATCTTGTTATCTTGTTATCTGTATATCTTTGATATCTATTAGTCGACTATTAAAGCTTATCTTCTGATCAAAAGAACCGATTAGGTGAGTTTTTAAGTAGTCTAATCATCTGAAAAATAGCTCAACTGTCCAAATCAAACACAAACACGTAGAAAAGTGCATCTAAAGTGTCGAAAACTAACGTTCCAGCTAGCAACAATCCGGCCCTACCGGTGAGCTGTTTTGTCAATATTAATCCACTAACAGTGTCCGCAGTAGAAGGGGCCAACCCGACACCGAGCATTGGCACACTGAAAAACGATACATAAGTGAATGGTGGGGATGGGGGAGAGAAAAAATAGATTCCCCAGCCACAACGTCCATCATCATCATCATCATCGTCATCGGTCGGGAAGTGCATCCCGGACCGGATGCACACCGTATATGTACCGGTTATTGGGTCGATTCGAATCAGGTGGAAAACTGCACGCCGCGTGGAACATCGAGAGCGAGCGAGTGAGCGAGAGACACGCGACCGGTGTCGCCCGGTGTCTGTATATGTGTTTGTGGACCATGCCAGTAATGGGACACACTTGTTGATTGTGCCTGGACATCCGTCGTCCGAACAGTCGGGTGCGGTCAGTCGGGACGGCTGAAAAACATCAGTCGCGCGTAAATATGTCCGACTGGTCGGGGATGCTGCACACCCGATGGTGACATGTGCATCCGAACGAAAGGTGCATGCTGCACATAATCATCGACCCGTGGCTCATGGTGTGTGTGTGTGAAAGCGTATGGTTCACCACAAATAAGCTGTAGCCACGGCATTTGTCGATGGTGGTAAACGGTTGGCATCGGCTGCAAATCGGCTGCATTTTCCATGTCAATGAAGGTAAAATGAGGGGAACGAGGGAGGGGGGGGGAGGATTGAAGATGGGGAAACGCGAAAAAAAGCAACCCGGTGATGGTGGGAACACTTCAATTGCGTTTGTTTTCCAGCGCGAGCTGGTTTTTTTTGTTTTGCTCGTGCTGTGTTTGCGCATCCTGGAATCCTTCAACAGGCGGCGATGCGCGTTTGCCGGGATGACTTTTATTGCGTGTTGTGCGTGAAACATGTGCTTGTTAGTGACGAATGAGTTAGTTTTCAAGTGGAAAAACTCTCAACGGCATCTCGGGGAGAGGGAGGAATGTGTGTGTACGAGTGTGTGTGTAATTGATGTTTCGCGTGTGCTCTGGAGATGTACACACGCACAAACACACAGAATCTGTGAACGCACAGAAGGCGTGTGATGGCATGTTTATAATTGTTTTTAATATTGTTACTGATTGCTTTATTACGATTGATGTGATGAAACTTGCGATGAAAGACACCGTACTCTACAATGTATTAAATCGTTGTTTTTTTCATTTTCGTTTTGCACGTTTGTCTGATGCGATGAGTAAGTTATTAGCAATTCCGGGTCATTATCGCAGATTTGTTGAGTTTGTTTTATCTTCCATCATTATTTTCATAATGATTGTTTGGTATGATGAGCTTAAAACAAGTTTAAACATGACTTTAGAATTATTCAAAAATATTTAAAAATATGTATAAAAATTATTCTGGTATTAGCTATTTAACCCTTGTCTAGACTCTTTTCGCAAAAAAACTTCTCTAAGACATGTCTTAATTACACTGTGTTTAAGCTATTTAAATTGGCCTCGGATAAACAACCTAGGTTGCTCGTAGTGCTTCTCAGATACGTACTTCATAATTCCCTGCAACAGATAAGCTTGATTGAAACAACCAAGCTAACCTCGTAGGAACGAGCCAAACGATTCATATTACCGAAGGGATTTTCCTCGATGCAGCATTGACCGGGAAAGGCAACTTTGCGCGAGACTTGATGTAGTTGAAAGTGGTCAGATATTATACTATTTGCCATCTTCACGGTCTAGCTTATGAAGGAAATTGATTATATTGCTTTAAGTACAGTCGTATCCTCGGCTATTACCAGGAAGCTGTAAATGTTATTTACACTCTCACTAGGGCATCAATTACTTTTTGGTGAGATCTTCCTACCAAGGAGAACCTACCAAGAGAACGATCATTGGATGTATGGATGTATGGGCAAAAGTTTGATGCACCACATTAAATCAAAATCACAGCACGCCGCTTCCCACTTTCCAATAACTCGCCTGAAAGAATGTATACAAACACAAATAATTTACCACGGCGTGTGCGAGTCACCGACTAGCAACCACTGCCCGAACCGGATGATCCTTTCAGCCGTGTGCTTTTAGTGCAAACCCGAACCGGATGCTATCCACCGGCTGCACGTCATCTTTTCTCGGTCGGCCCTGATGTCACCCATCAACTTTCATCAACGTAAGAAACGGCAGTGAACACGGAGACACGGATCCGGCGAGGCGAGGGTCCTTCGCATGACGCATCGCTAACATGGCTGCCGGGTACGGATGGAGATGAATAGAAATATGTTGTTTAGCTTCAGAAAGGGGAGGATGCCGGGTGAACCCCGGGCGAGAGACATCGAAATGTAGGAAATGCATTCAGGATGAGGAATTTATGTTTGGCAAGGATAATATTTCGTGACATGCTTGAACGAACCGTTTGCGTTATTGCCTGCGTTCTCTGTTTGGAGTGCGCTTCAAGTACATCTATGAGCGTACACACACAAACGCACAAGAAGGACACATCGGGTTCGTTCATGTGTACATAAGGGAGAAGTCCCTGTCTGCCTGCACATAAGTTAATTAATTCAGTATATTCATTATTTAATTAGGCCCGACCGATAAGTAAAGGAAATACTTTGTCATTTAGCTATTATCTTAATAAATGAGAAATGTTCCGGCGAATTTAGTGCTGTGTGACGGGACCGGATTAGGTTTCCAGGATGTGATATATGAAGTTTGAGCGCCGAGTGGAATGACGCTTTAAACTGACGTCGGGAGTGGTTGAATGTGGTGGCACACGGTTTGTATGCAGTTGTCCCATTTTCTAGCCAAGATGTGAGCGCTGAGGGATTCTAGGGAAAGGAGCATTCGTCCTGAGGGTGACCTCGGCGACCAAGTGGGAAGGATTAAGGTGAATGCTTGGGGTTAGAATAATGCATGCGACAAATCTAATAAGGATGCAGTTTACAAGACCGTCCAGTGCAAGAAACGGAATGTGTTGGCCCTGAAACTGAGGGAGAGAGACTGAGAGACTGTATTAGATGTAAATGTAGATCTTGGGGCTTAGGTTGGTGGATTGCTGGACATCAAGTGATTATGAGGTCCATTTAGCTTAATTACAGCTCAGTACCACAATCAAATATCATATACAAATAAACTAAAGTAACATTTCTCTCTCTCCTTTTGTGTCATTGCAGGTATGTACTGGATACGATTACGATAAATTCGCGGCATCAAATACTAGAGTGAGTGAATTCTATTGAAAAAGATACCAACTAATAATCGCCATATTACTATCGTTCTAAGTATACAGTTCGGATGTATACAAAAACATTCCAATGTCCTACTGGTAATCCCGGACCCAGTAGTCCGCCCCAGCTGGGCGCTATGGATGTTGTTTGTCGATCGTTACTTTCCACCTTAATCTCACTTATGTTACCGGCTCAGTTGAGCCATTGCTTTTCCTAGAATCATGGAAATGGAAAACCCCTTTCGGACTCCAACTCCAGCGAGTCGTTTCACCCATTGCCCGACGAAGTCGTTTCCTAGGGTTGTCTGCTTTTTTTCGCAGAACGAGAAAGATTCATTTTCGGGGTTTGAATTTTCCACCGAATCACACCGACCCGGTCTGGCATTTCGAGTGCATTTGCAGTGCATCCAAATGTCCTTACCGTACCGGGGCTGGCAGGCTGCTTAATTTCGATTTGCGATGCCTCCCGAAACGGAGGCATAAAATATTTGTTTTCTCCAGGCACCGGGTGTTGCGGAGGGCGACGGACCTGAGCACGGATACATTCGCGAACCCGGTCGGTGCATCCGTTTGGTGCATCGCGATTTGAAAAGCGCAGCCGAAAGCTACCCTATCCGGCTGGAGGTCGATGAGGATATTGGGTGGAAGCGACCCCGAACGCTTTCACATTTACGTGCATCCCTTAAAATGGATCCACCGGCACGGTTGTTAGTTAGGGACGGGTGTCTTTGTTTTTCCGATTGCCCGAAGCCGACTTGAACGATTCTGTAGCCCAAAATTTTCTTTCCACCCTGTGTGCCGGGCAGTGGGAGTTGCCTGTCTCCCTTGGTGAAATCTGCCGAAAGCGGTTCCCGAGTTTGCGAGACTATCCCGGGTAGCAGATAGGCACCCGTGTACGAGATAGGCTTACCGCAGAAGAAATTTTACATCCAACGCACCCGGCAACCAAAGACCGAACAGCGACAACGCCGACGACTACGACGAGGATGATGATAGGTCGTTGGCTGTGTGATTTGAGCCTCGTTGTTGGGTGCCTGGGCTGGACCCACCCAACCGGGATGTGCGTTCGCTCTTTTCAATTTATCTTCCTGCAGCTCGGTTTCGGGACGCACCACATTCGCCGACTAATACAACCGTTTGCCAGAAAAGATGCAGATGGAATGATCTGTGTCTCCGGCTGCCGGTACGGTATCGGTGGGACAGTGAGCGAGATAGAGAGCGAGAGTTGATGTTGCCGAAAACGCATACAGCTGCGTACGAATGCCGTGCATTTGCAGCAGTGGCCGAGTTGTAGAGAAATGCTTCAGGAAACAAACGACGAAACAACCGTCCGATTCCAGCGGAGGCTATGCATCGTTGGCTCGAACAGAAGAAGGATCAGAAGGTGACCGAGCCGTGTGGAGTCTGGAGTGACCATCCGTGGCAGTTGTTGGATCGGGACGGAATTTATATAAAATTTATCATTCGAGATTTCGATTTTGCATCCGTGCGCTAAAGGAATCGAGCATTGCGAGGACTCGTCCGGCATCGGTCGTGCCTGATGCGTGCTGGTCGCCGTACCGGTACGCCGGTAGCACAGGGAGCGTGGTATTTATTTTGTTTTGTCTTTGATAACCAAACAATACATCTCTATTGCGATGGCCTACCGTGTGCGTGTGTATTTGGGGGGGCCGTCGTCATCGCCGTCGTCGAGTTCGGGTTTCGATTTGTATGAGATGCGAAACTTTTCCTACACCACCTCCTCAATAACCCTCGCCACACCAAAAAACACCTCCCGGGGCGGTAGTGCACCGGCGCACGATAATTGGGAAACAGATCGCTGAGCCAAGCGCCAGAAATCCCGGGGTTCGATTTTGGTTGGAGAAGACGACCGGCAGAAACCGCAACAATCCGGCAGTCCGGAGTGCAACGGGGCGCAGAGGAACCAGTAAACCTAAATCCACCATCCCGATGGTTTTCATGTTGGACCCTTGGGGAAGAGCCATCACATGCGTGGAAGATCCTAAGGTTCGCCTTTCTTTCGGTGGCACCGGTGGGTTTTTTGGCTCGGGTCGAAATGATTCTAGCCTAGCGTTAGGCCGGTAGTGCATCTCTGCTGCTCTCTACCAGATAAAACGGCTGTAGGGTAGCGGAAAACGCATCTGTACGCATTTATAAATAAATAAATAAAGCAGAAAACCTTTTGCTCTAGATCCGTCCATAGACGCTTGGGATTGGAAATATTGGGTGCTTGGAGGGTACACACATGCATACGCGAGCGGATAGAAGCTTTCATTTCGGGATTTGATATTACTCGCACGAGAATGCATTTGCGAATAGGCGTCATCATCATCAACAGCTTCTTTTTAGAGATGTTTGGAAGTGCGGGAAGTTTTTTGCGCTTTCAATCTCTCATTGCGTACTGAAACATTGGGGACGAATTGAAAATGATTGAATGGAGAGATTCATGGATTGGAGATTTGGTAATAGCACAGAAAGAATTGGTTCTTTATGCAGAAAATTTTCAATCCTTGCAATAAATTGCATCATTGCACGTCCAGTAGACTCTGTGGAGGTTTAGTAGGGCGTTCCGATAGACTAATACTAGAGGTAGAGATCACTAGCGCGTCAATATCGGAATCAAATCCTAACCCAACTTGCAGTACACAAACCTGTCCCAGCCAATTCATCCAGATATATAAAGTCAAGGATGATAGGCAGGTTCTAGCGATTGTGGCGAAAAAAGACCCTGTAACCTGTTCGATGAAAATCCTGTAACCCTAATAAAAACTGTAGTGAATAAAACGAGGATCAGTCAATTCAAGAATGATGCGTCTAGCAACAAACGCTCCCCAATCAATACGTTTTTCGCATATTTTCTCACAATTTCCGTAATATACTCGAAAATTGTGACGCTTGTTCGAATCGGTTCCGCTCCGATTTCGCCTCTGTCGATGATTTAATCCGCTCCGCTGTCAAATGACGTGAACCGTTCAATACGTGACACATAAATATAAACAAAGATTGAGTGTAAAGCAAAACAACCCAATAGAAAAGAGATAATGGTTGCTTGAGTTTGTAAATTGATTAAAAGACAGTTCCAAATTAAATTAAAACACAAAAACTGTGCCTTTGGTTCTCAATCAAGTTAGGCTCAATATGTGATATCAGCAGACCTGCCCATATGCAGCTCTTTTTCTTTTATTCATAAAGAATGTCCAGACTGTGCCGGTTGCTCGGTGGTGACTACATAACGATTAAAAATATAAATATGGTACCTTTCGTACCCAGGAGAAAAACTCTAAACAATTGAAAACCGAACCATCCAATACGTTCCAGCAGCGCTGGTGAATTATTTAATTACCAAAGAAAGCCACACATCTTTTGCTACGTTCGATTGGCACATAGGCACAAACTTCCGCTGCTGGAAAAAAGGTACCATCCTTTTCGAAAGACAATGTTTTTTCAAATATTCATAATAGCTTATTCATACAATTTTCTTCCAGCGTCATTGTGGTGTGATGGCGAATGCGTTACGGACCGGGGAAGTTTGTGCAATACAAATAAATAAATGAATAAAAGAAGCTCAGAGGGTTTGCAGGCTTCCAGCTAAACAGTGCCTCTAGCACACTGTGAGTTTGATGCTGAGAGTTTCGCCCCAACAACAAGCAAAAAAAAAACCAACACGGTAGGAAAACTAATTCTTGATCCCACTGGACGTGTGTGAATGCCGATCACAGGGCGTACCGGTCCGCAAACAACACAAACACAAGCGGCCCCCCCTCCCCTTATTTTGATGGAGCACAACAGTTCTTTTACCCAATCTTTATGCGACAAGACCCCCGGTCCAAGCAAGGCTTAGACGTTTGCGTTCCGTACTTCCGTATCGAAATCCTCTTAAAATCAAACTCCAGTCGAAAATCCCCTTTTTCGCTTCTCGGGACTGCTCCCTGTGTGACGGGACATTGATTTCGAGTGCACACGAGTGGTGCCCGAGCAGTCCGGCTAGCTGCTGCTGGTGAAAAATTAATCAAGAATTCTATTTTCTTTCAATTAAAAAATCCATCCCGTGTACGCACCCGAACCCGACCTTCTCAGGGACGCCCATTTTTACGCAGAACTAGAGTATTGCAATTATCATAGACCCGGGTACGGGTCACACAAAAACACAAACAGCACTCGTTCGCATTTCAATCACGGGACACAAGTCTCAGGGAAGCTCGGAAACAAAAGACTGCACACAAAAATACTCGTGTGCTGCGTATTTGATTTTGGGTGCAGCCTTCACGAACGATGAGATCGGGCGGATCTCTGCATCCCGTTTTGCAGTACCGGTTTTGCCCGGACCGTGGTGTGGATTGTTTGGAATTTGAAGGAATCGAATGGGGCAAAGCGTACAAATCCTTCACCGAAATAGCTTGTGCCGCTTCCGCCTATTTTCAAGATGCGGCTCAGCAGATGGATGGATGGCGCACGAGTGCAAACGATTGGGGATATTTATTTTGGGATGCAGTTGTAGCCGGAACCCGGGCACCCTTCGGTGAATCCTTCGGTCCCTCCGGTTTTCTGGGTCCCGAACCGACAGCAGTTTTCGTGTGCGGTCTGCATCTGACCGGTGCATTTGCAATCCCTAAGGTAAAGGGTAGCCGCACGGTACGGTGTACACGGCAAACGGAACCCATCACGTTGCCGAACGTCCGAAAATTGTGAAAAGATATTGACGAATGTTCGATTGAAGCACGTCAAACCGTCCTCCTAGAGGCCGCCCTTTCTGCAAGGATCCCCAATCCATCTTCCAGCGAGCATCCTATCGCAAACGGTTGCACCAGTAACACTCTGTCAGGCCTTGGCTACGCAGAAGAATGTTCGCGTCGGCGTGGCGTATCCCTTTTGCGTACGGCATAGCACGAGCGCAAGAGGTAAACCACATCGCACACGCACACAAACGCATCGGAAAGAATCGATCCTTTCATCGAGTAAGGGCCGTTCTGTACGCGAACCGAGCCTTCAACGGTGAAAAACTGGTTCCTTTTTCCGGGAATGGGTACGGCACAGTGTGAGACTATTGGACGAGAAATTGGGAACTTCGTCTAAATTAAAAGAACTCATGGGGGGGACATGGGGAAAACGGACGGAATGCGTGGTAGTTGCAGTTGCGTCGCGATCCCCGTACGAGGCCGTTTGTCATTGAAGCAGTTCTCCTTGCTGATTGACCCGGTCTTCTTCCGGTGTCCTAACCTAACCTTACCGTTTTGCCTCGAAAGTGGTTGTGAATTCGTAATATCGCAGGATGTTTTTGTCTGAATACAACGGTGCCCGGGGTTTGCATTTCTTGTTGCGCACCCCGCTTTCTTGCAGGTTCAATAATCTCCCGAGCTCTGCCATCCTTACCGGGTAGCTCCGGTGCCGGACGGTTTTGGGCGAGCGAAAAATTATGTTAGACCGGTGCACGTTGCAACATTTCGTGTTTTCCGGCCGAGGTTAGGTTAGGTTTTCTTTCTTTTTTCTTCCCCCTCGGAGGCTTGTACCTCGGCCCAGTACACATATCGATGCAACATTTCATTATGCGTCCTCGGGTAGATGTTTCTTCACGTACAACGCATGTTTGTAGAATATGGTTCCGTTTTTTGGTGCCAGTGGTGGTACCGGTGGTGGTGTTTTAATTTCGTTCCAAGGTTCCACCGGTCCAAACCACCGGGCGCGTCCGTAGCATCGCGACCGGCTCCGGAAAGGATTGGCTGGACAAACCGCGAAATTCTTGCTTCACTGGACGGTGATGTTGATGGCGTCGTCGAAGTCGTCGTCGTCGTCGTGGTCGTTTTCGGTGATGTTTCTGATGCGAACGGGCTGTGGCGCCAACGAAAAAGGCCGCCTCAACAGTATCTAGTGTTTCCTCTGCCACCGGTGCATGGCATCATCCGGGTTTTGTAGATGTTTCGAGCGCGGCTTAGTAGCATGTTATTTGAACCGTGCGGGTTCCCTCTTGATGTGTGGGGGGGACGCTACATTAGGGTGCAGTTTTCTTTCAACCGTTCGACCGTCCACCCATCCACCCACCAACAGTGCTGGACAGTGTGTGCATGTTGGTCGGTGTGTTCGATATTGTTGCCGATGGCACTGGATTGGATTACGAGTGTTTGCAAGATGAAAGCAAAGTACGGCCTTTTTTGTGGATACCAACCGTACCGTACGGAAGTGCATCTGGACGTGCGAGGAATATTTCTCAGCTTCAGATCGTGAACTGGCGGGATGTAGAAAATTGGTCGTTCTTTGAATTTTGGAACTGAAAACTAATCGAGAGCGCATGGTGGTGGAACGGGACACGGGTGTGTTCCATTTGTGGTTAAGGACAATACGTTCGGCGAAACCCGGCACCAGCGCTTTTGTAGTGTTCGCTTAGATGGCGTATAGATTTTGATAGGTGTATCGGATATTTGCGTGGATTCCATGCTTAGAGAATCAATTGGATTAGCTGTTTGGGTATGATAATTGGAGTTTAAAATACTTACTTCAAACCTTTACAAGCCTTAGCTTTGTTTTAGATTATGAAAATTTTTGAAGAATTAATGTCTTAGAAATACTAAACACAAAACCTATAAGTTTAAAATAATATTAAGTATACGAAATTCACTAAAGTTAGAATAAATTCTTCTCTTGCATCTACCTAGTTTTGATAGCTACTAAAAGAAAATGTATAGAAAATATCGCCACTCATTTGCCAAGATCCGTATACCGTGAGCCGTCTTCCACATCGGATCAATCGCACGTTCCGACCGTCATCCCTCCAGTGTGTTCCGACAGCCGACAGGAGGGCCGACACGGTGCATAAGTATTTTGGGTAGTTTTTGGAGTAGTTTTACATCCATCGGTTCGGATAAATTACCCTGACAAGTGCGGACGCGTTGCCCGTACCGAGTCAGACGAGCCGGACGATTCGTCGATGGCGCCAACGGGCGGGAAGTTTCGGAAAACTCTTTCATCAGTTGTGATGGAATCGTTGCGCATGGAATCCGCGCGAGCACCATTGCACACGACCATGTGCATCTTCATTTCGTCGGGCGGTTTGTGCGTTCGAAGCGATCGATGTGGAGTTTTTGTCTGGTCGGAATGCTTATTTTGCATCCGAGTCGGCATTATTTCATCGTGCAATGACGCCGGTTCGGGTTGGTCGGTTGCTTATGGTTGGTACAATATTTATGTAAAACCATCCAAACAGATATTCAAATGGCATGAAAACGGTGATCATCTTTGTTACTCGGCTGTCACTATATTGGTAGACTTTGGGAGATATAATTTAAGCCAATTCTTGTCTACTAACTTATTAAAATATTCTTGATAGCTAAGAGATTGTCTCGAAGACCCGATGCACTTTATGCGATTTATATGACACGCTAAATAAGTTACAATCTTCCAGTTGTTCACCCTCTGTTGACGTCAACATATGGTCCTCTGAAAAAAATACACACCTTTCCACTAAACAACGACCCAACAGACGTTTGCGTAAAAATGCGTTTTGACCACCATTTTCCGAGTGGTCACTGTAGCTGATTGTGGTAGGCGCATCTTCAGCGCACATTTTCGCGGCATCCATGTGTCTTGCATCCAGACTTCCGGCTGCTCGCCACCACAAGTCATCCACAAGTTACGGCAGCAGATAGCGTGGCACGCAACCGTCACGATCGGACCTTGCGGCCGGACCACAGATATGTTGAGGTTTTGCTGCAAATTTCTTCATGTAGCGTGTTCGCGGAGGCTGTTTTTTTTGCTCGGTCGGTCCGTCAGAGCTTCTAATACAATGGAAGGCCTAGGCCACACGAAGCACAAAATTAGAGGATTCGGCCCTTTTTGTTCCTTGTCTCGTACGCATGATGTATATCGCTGCGGGCTTTTAGGTGAGCCTTCCCGTTGATAGGGCGTTCCCCGGCGCACACACACGGGATGCTCAGACGGGAAACAGTGGCTCTGCAGGCGTGATTGTTTTTCGCGTAGAAGCGCAAAACCCCGTTCTTTTGCCGTTTCGGCGTGGTTTTTGGTCTTTTGCACGGTTTACTCGCCCGGGAGTGGGTGGCCATCTGCTGCTGCTGCTGCTGCTGCAGTCGCTAACAAACGGCTCTTTCTGCCATTGCGTAACACCACCGTACGAAGAAAGCAACGCAACAAACGCACTCCCGAAATGGCGCACCAAAACGTACGACTGTTGCAAATTTAATGAGATTGAATTTTAGATTTTCGTCATCCAATTTAGATTTCTGGTGCGAAATTCATTGCACAGCTGTACGCAGGCGGTACTTACGTGCGGAGCAGAATCTCGCAGAACAGAGTGGCGTTAAAAGTAGCGAAAAATAGAATGTCTATATGTAATGATTTGTTGTATTTTATTTAAACATCCTGGAGCATTACTCTTGATCTCTTAAATAGAAGCTCTAAAATATGTCTCCAAATATATCTGGAACGCTTATTTACAAGAATTTTAATACTGTTACAAAACGTCATTGTCTAGCATCATCTCAGTGCCATGGTTGAACTGGTGAAAGCATCCACCGAATGGGTCATTACGCAAATCGCTATCGTTTTGTGACGCTGCTTACAAAATATTTGAGAAAATTATAGCCAAACACTACGCACAGAAGGAACGCCAGGCTTAGGACATCGCATCTCGTCCTTAAGAACCAACGAAATGGTCGAGCTTAGAGCTACATCCGGAAGGACACGGACACGGAGCGTTCCCAGGGACAAAAGATTAATGTAACTATTCATGATGATCGTAACGCGACCGACTACCAGTTTGCATGACCATCGTCTAACCTCCCGGGTGGCCATTATTTTCGATCGCTTCCGGGCAGAACTGTGGCAGAACCAGCCGAAGGAGCAAAAAACCACCCCGAGAACATAGTGTCTAGGAGGTGAAACATAGAAATTTGGGACGTTTTTCCAAAACAAAAGCGCGCCTCCCCGGGGGGTGTCATCGTCAAACGATGCTGGATGCTCGGAATGCACCTCCGATTCACCGATGCAACCGAATGTCTCGTTACGGACATGTAAGTGCCAGTGGTGTGAGGACTGTGTTCCCGAAAACGAACCCTCGACATAGGCCGCCAGTCGCTGCCGCTGTATTCTATTTCTATTCGTCGCATGATTATTTGATGACGAATTTGATTCAATATCCTTTTTGGCCGAATATTGTGCTCGCCGGTGGAGAGTGCATCGGTAACCAGAGGTTCGCTTCCTTTTCCATGACCTGGTTGCCGTTATCGAATGCGCCGGTTCGGTTGCGTTCGCCACCTTGTGCTTGCAGAAAAGCGTTGCTTCTAGGAGGCTTTATGGTGTAGCCGTAGCCCCTAGCGACTTCCACGGCCAGGATCATCCAATTCTTCCGTCCTGGGTGCTCATGCTGGTTCGTTTCGTTGCGCAGAATGAGAGAGATGGTAGGACATCCTGATGCCACCTTTGCTGTGGATGGATGGACCGTGCAAAGGCCTAGCACTCGTAGCTCTAGGGAGGATTTATTTTGTTTTAAATAAACATGGAATTATAAATTTGCACATTTAGGAGTTATAAAACACGCCCGTGTTTCATTCAATATGCATCTTCAAATGCATCTGACATGTTCGGACGGAATGGTACTGGTACTGGTCGCCTGCCTGTTCACCGTACACTACCCAGAGCATCGGGATGGGTTTTGTGTTTGCATTATACGTCCTGCGATGGTTTATCTTGTTGGGCGAGAGTTACGTCTGCCCATCGTTAGTCAGCGAATGCGACACTAGGAGCGCATGGTGCATCATCATCGCCATCATTTGGGCGATGTTGTCGTCACATGGCGGGTGAACCTGGTCAACTGCCTCCTTCTCACAGCAGCACTGTGGGGAGATCAGCTAGCGAGGAACAATACATCAGAAGTAGTTCACTGTTCCTTCAGGTGGCTGTTGCCACGGTGATGGCAGATGTTGAACGTATCAAAAGTTTATGCACGTTACAGCCTATCCGCTAGACGCATCGCTGTAATCGCTGTCGTTTTAATAGTTCAAATATATAGCGTTATCGGGTGCGTTGTTAATCCTTTGTAAACAGTCTGGGAGTTGCATCGGCTTGTATGTAATTAATTTTAAAATGTTTACGCAATTTATGCTTTACTAATCATATTGACAAACGGGATGTAACGGTTTGTAACGCTTTAAGATGGTTTGTTCAGGCTTAATGTAGCTGCATCTAAAAGTAATCCACTGCAATCTGCTTGATTGGAGTCAGAATTCTTCATCATCTTTTTTCTTTTTCTTGGCCTAACGATCTGCTATTCCTTGTAGTTTGATAGTCAGAACATTGGGAATAAAACTTCAAGAAGACATACACTAACGCTCTGTTTATATAGTAGACTTAATGTCCCAATATTGCCGATTAAAATCCTCCCAATCGAAACCCTAACGAAGTACCTTACAACATCAAAAATCGTTCCAATTTCCTCCGTTTCTGACGCTGATTATCGACAACTAAACTCACTATCTTCGAACGAGCATGTCATTATACATTTTTCTACTGTAAAAATGCGCTAATAATGACTCCAAACCGATCCCGAGGTATCCGCCGCGCAATTGCGGTGTGTGTACTTCGCGTTACAAAACTACATTCCACGATGGGGTTTTGTTGGTGTGTTTTTCTTCTCTCGCTGCTACTCATTACACTCCCGGCAGCAACAAAAGCCTGCAATTACAGTAGCTGAGAAAGAATGGAAAAACCTCCGCGCATTCCACGCTGGTGTTCCGTTTACTGTGCGCGTGCAGCTACACAACACAGCACGAAGGTTACAGTTGGCACAGGTCCCCACTGCACCGTAAGCGAGATGCAGATGCCATTTGCTGTTTCGTAACGCGTAGGCACTACTGTTGGTGGATGTTTCTATTTATTGTGATGATTATTAAGCTAAAGTGAGCCACAGCTGACCTGGCTGTCGTTTATCAATTTTCCTATGGTTTTCATAGAATAGAATCGTCTAAAGGTGCGCTCGCAGCGAATGCCACCTATGTGCCGCACTATCGGAGCTTACCGAGCAATGGCAAGTGAAATGTTGCTTCATCAATTTGTATCTCCACTGTTAGATAACCGAACCGTCACCCTTAGCCGGCCATGCTAATTTCTTTCTCTACATGCTGGACGTAAACATTGCTTCCCCCGATCTATCCATCCATCAAACGGCGGCCAACCGTCGACGTCGCTGCAGCAAACTTCGTCTCCCATCCATTAGCGTGCGATAGTTTAAAGTAACACACAAAAGGGCACTTGGGCACAAGAACACACACACACACACAGACAGACAGACACACTGCTCTCAAACGAAAGAACCAGCTGCGACACAGCGCAACAACTCCGGGATAGTGTCAGTGGGTAGGTGGGCAGAAGCCGCTCAAGACAGAAATTAATTATTTGTTTAATTTATATCATCCGGAATTAATTTATCACAATCATCGTCGACCATTCACGGGGTGCTGCGGCCATGGAAGGAAAGCGTGGAAACACTCGAGAAAGGAAGAAGGAAGGGAGAACTAAAAAAAAAAAGCTGCCGATTGAAATGTTTCGTTGTATGACTTCTACAACTACTGGCTGCTACTGCTGCAACAGCTCCCTGTAGCTTCTATTCCGGACCGGACCTTGTATGTGGGGGATCGAGATTCTCATAAAACTGGCCGACGAAAGACGAAACGGTCTCGTACGAGACGATGTTGTTGTGACGGGTTGCTGTTCGATGGGAAGAAAACACTAAAAACAAAGTGATGGAAAATGGATCGCTCGTCCGGGGTTTTCCGATTGTGTGCCTAAATTTCAAAGGGTGCAGGGTTAATGATCGTTGGATGAATCGTTTTTCTTGTCTGTTTTTTCTTCTAAGGCTAAAGTCTAATGGTTCTCTAGGTTTATTATGAAAATATAGAAACATAAAACGATGTTTCACAATAAATTTTACTTAACGCAACACCCTATAAGCCAACGCTAGCTCTGCTCCAATTTGTTGCGTCAGGCAAAAAGTTTATTAGTGATCTCTTCATTGTCACATTTCGGACACCTCCGGCCGGCGCAGCCTGACCGTGGGCTGTTTATTGAAAATTTATATCTTCATTCTTTCGCCGTTCTGTGCCGTCAACGGAATGGTGTCGTTCCGTCAGCCGTGCCTGGGCCGTACTCCTCAGGGGATCCCGATTCCAACAAAACGCGAACGCACGAAGAAAATGAAGTTGCTGCACATCACCGGGACGGTGCACCGGCATCGATAAATAGATAATTAGAATAGTTTGATTAAAATTTCGTCCGGCGTGGTTTTGGCACAACAATGATGCAGCGTCCCGAGTTGTGAGCGACCGGAAAACGCAGGTAACCCAGTCGTCATGCGATCGTCTAGGTCGACGGTGTGGACGTAAATGCACTCCTAATGAGAATGCACTTCGATGCATTGAGTAGTGCGCGGACGCGGATGCGGGTGCCTTTTTGAGAGAAAGGCTCGGCCATATTTTTTTGCCTCTTCCAGCTTCACGCACGCTCCTCTCATTCGTCCCGTCGTTTGGTTTCCTTGCGAAGTGGATATCCTCATTCTTGCACACTGCGAGACAGAGCCGCTAGATTGCGTGGCATAAAAATGTCCGAACGCATCGGCATCATACATACGGCCATCCCGCCGGCCATCCCTTGTAGGGAAGTTGATTTCTTATTTATTAGAACATCAGATGACGGACCCGGGACTTCATTTAGATTTATGTCTCTTTTTGCGTGCGCGCGTACCCACACACACGCTGGCTAAGGGTCCACAATTTTTCGGTGCATCTAAATTTGGTACGACACACATCGGCACGATGATGCACCAGGCCAGCGTTGACCAGGCGCACCAGGGTTTCTGGTTCCTGTCATCGGATGCAAAAAAACGGGTGCATCAAAGTGATGCGTGCGAGTACTACGGCCCCCGGTTTCCATAGCGAGCGGCCAGTGTATCGCGGAGGTTCTTTCGCTAATACAGTTGCTAGCAACGGCACTTTGGCACCGTCCTGACACCGGTGCCTGGATCGGTCGTATCGTTCACTCGCGTTACTCGGGCCCAACCTGCAAAACTGCATACCTGCTAAAATGTGCATATCTCTTGAATGTCGATCGTGAAGTGAACGGTGATGAAAGATGGTACCTGGAGGAAGAGGGAGAAGGTGTGAAGAGGAGCAGATGAGGAGTGGGAAGCATTCCTGTCTAAAGTGGCCACCCGTTGCTCTGTGTCCCGTGTGTGTGTGTGTGTGGGTACGGTGCAAGGCAGGGAGTGCGTGAGCATAAACATTCATTTCCACCTCATTTACTTTGTCGTTTTTGGTGCGTTTTTAGCGTGGAAAATGGGAAAATTAGAATTGCGTTTTGTTCGTTGCTTTTTTGTTTCCCCATTTTGAGTATAGTTTTTGAAAATTGAAATTTATAAAATAGGAAAATGATATTTTTAAATCATAACACTTGTCGTGAAAAATTTTCACTGGAGAATAAAATAAGAAAATAATTTTTAAATTCCTTTTATCGGTCTTCAAATACTTAGTTAAGACCACCCAGTACACTTTCACACCTGTTACGCATGTTTCACACTCACATGCACACCAACACACACACACGCAGAATGGTAACATTTTGTGCCAAATTACACGCCAACTCCCACGCGTATCGTTGAGCCCGTTGGACAACGACGCTCGTACGTGCAAACATCACCGGCATCAACAACCCATACCGAAGGTTGGACCTGGCAGTCCTGAGTACTCCAAAAATTGTCGTTGTAGATTCGCGCCCCATCCAGAGGTATCCGGGAGACCCGTGATGATGCTAATAATGCATAAAATTGCTTACGCTTTCCATCAGCTTCTTGTCCGGAAAAGCGGGACGCATCTGCAAGCGACACGAAGCTCCCGGTACCGGTCTCAGGAATCTCGTAAGGAACCGACGCTGGTAGACCATTGTAACCACGGCACGTCAAAATCCCACGTCGATACTTTCACAGGGCGCGTTCGGTGTTGTTACATACAAATGGTCAAAAATTATGCGAAAACACTCTTCACACGCACATGGTTCCATGGTTCCCAACGACGCACGACGATCGAAATTA
>KZ061917.1:244080-257388 GCA_002091835.1 Anopheles maculatus | reverse complement strand
GCGTCGTGTGTTGTGTCTTTTCGGGAAGGGTTTTCCGCAGTAATAGTCAACGGGGATGGTACTGCTGCAGCTACACCTCTTGGGATACTGGGAAGAGAAAGCGAGCGAAACAGAGAGCGTGCGGCGAGAGCATAACCTCACTTGACTTGGCCAACAACCGTGGGGTTTGGCATCTCGGGCCGTAGAAGTTTTATCATTACGTTTTTGAAATTGCATTTTGCATAATTGATGCACCATACGTATACGTATGTACGCAAACGTGGAAGGAAAAAGGCCCGTAAAGCCTGTAGCGCCTGGGCCTACGAATTAGGAATACTTGTGTGTTCGGTGCACCCGGTAGATGCTGTTAAATTATTTATCGAGAATTTGTCTTCTTTTTTGTGAAGGATTTGGTTTTTGTTTTTACAGTTAAGGTGTGCATGGGGTTTATATGCAATTTTTCGATACGGGTGCGAGATGATGCATTCGAAGCTATGATTTTGGGATGTCCTTTTGGGACCGAAGGGAACTTGAATGCGAGATTCATTTGAATATATTTAATTGTATTTTGGTAGTGATTTGGATTTGTAATTGTATTTACTGGCTGCAAAATCAACAATTTGAAGCTTTGTACGGTTCATTTTGGGTTCATTATGGCATGTGACATATCTTATAGAAAACATGTTCTATGTTGTTAGTTTTTGTTTCGGTTATTAACATCCAGCATTTCATGCATTTGTGGATAACGTTTTCTTCCCGATAAGAATGTTAAAGTTATTTCTCTGACCAAAAATAAAATAATGTGGTTTGGGTGTTCATTATAGCATTATTCTATTTTCTATCTAATTATTTTATCCATTTAACAAGCGATTATGGCATTGAAACAGGAACTAAACATATCAACAATTTTTTTTGTTTCACCATACCATTTCCGGTTCAGTATAGCATCAAATAATCAAACACATTTTATAGCAACTTTTCCTAATGCTTTGTTTTACGGCATTACACACACGTCACGATGATTTGAGGCGGATTGCGATGTTTGTTCATTTGTCTTTCGTCCGACCGTGCTCGATGCTCTGCAGCAAAAGCCTTTACGGTGTTTGTTCACATTCGCACGTGATGGTAGTGAATTGAATGTAAATGTAATTTAATATTTGTTATTTCGGCTACGGATAAACCGTCCACCATGTTGCGTCCGCGAACTGCCAAAGTACCGAGTGCCGACGCCGACGAAAAATTAAATCCAAACAAAATCCATCCCTCCCCCGAGAGAGAGATGGTGCGGGCTCGACCGAATGATTGACGTCGCCAGTCAAAACAAAGGCCAAACCACGCGCCCGTGCTCCACTTGCTCGAAGTTAATGTTGCGAACTTTATGCGGCACATTCCAAAGATCGATGATGATGTTTGGAACCACAAACCACCATCGAACAGTGCGGAAGAAAATGCCGGGCATCGGTGTTCCAGTATCATGCGGTACGGTTTCGGCGTGCCAAAGTGGTCCTCTTGAAGCGCAGGGCCTTCGTGACTCAAGATGCATCGCGGACACAGCGCGGGGACGCCCTAAATCGCAACCCTAAACGATGGGCGCACGCCGGTCCACTGCTCTAGGAATAGGGTTCTAACGGCAGGCGGTCGATAAATAGCTCGGCCGGTTCGGCGAAGAACGCACCGAGGGCAAAGAAAATAAGTTGCATAAAATCTAAAACCAACAATATGTGCCAGCACAGGCCCGTGTGTGTGTGCGTGTTTTCCCTTGCTGCGCTAACCCTAGCCGCACCCTACCGATCCGGGCCCCTAGCGATCGTAAATAAATATTTGCAAATGTTTATTGTTATTATAAATTTGAATACATGTTTCACTGCATTCGGAATGTTTTCATAATCATCATCATCATCATCATCATCATCCTCATGTGAAGGGCATTATTATTGTTTCGCGGAAATCGTTTTTTTTTCCATCCGCGAACGCATTGAAGTATGCGAAAATGTACGTAAACAGACGGTCCACGGTTCACGGTATGGTTTTCTGGTGGCTGGATCGGGGCCGTCCAAGACCCGGGGACAGACGGCCGGACCTCGATTCGATTCGCGTTAACGATAACAATACAGCACACAAACACACACACACACACAGCCCAAACATTTGCGGAAGTTGGTCAACATATGTTGGGCTATGCTGCTGTTTCGTGGCCGGTGCCTCAGGTGCATGCAACACATGCGAATACATTACAGTCGCCTAAACGGCGATACGATTAGTATCGAGTGACTGTTGTGACGAAAGAAAAGGAAAACACACACACACACACGTGCATAAAACACAGAAGAACAATTGACCTCAACATAACGTGGTGGTTCAGTTTTTGGGACGCATCATGTGTGTGTTTTGGTTACATATGAGCGAAAATTGCGAAAATGTGTGCATCTTCGTTACGTTTCAGCAAAAGGCCGTGGGTGCCATGTTTGGTGTGTAGGAAGTAATGAAGTACAAATTGTACGAATGTTTTTAAATGGAATTTATGGGCAGCTTGTAGCCTAGCGTGACATGGGTTTAGCTTGTAAAAGGTGCGATGTTTTCCATGTAAGTTGGAATTTAATTAGGCCCGATCGTGAGGTTTTCGTGCGGTAATTGATAGTTACGAGTTAGATAAATGCTTCCTACACTTGATTTTGTGTTGCTTTGTTATCTATTTCTATTGAATTATAAACTATATGCGTGAAGGTTTTCTTTATGATAACCATGAAGTCAAGATAATGTATAATGGATTTGCTTTTGAAAAACTAGACTGTAGTCAAGTGTTTAAAAGAATTCTAACATTAGTTCGTTACATCAGCCAAGCCAATCAACATCCTCTTTTATGTACAGATAGTACAGATTCAAAAACAAAAAGTGTATGAAGAATTCTTGAGACCTGATGACTTTAAAGATCCATAACTTGGGTTCTATTTTGGGTGGATCATCCTGAACATTTTTCTGTAGAATTCCCAGTCTAGACAATCTTTATTTGTGCAGTTGAGAAATTCGCGATAGAGTCGGCATCAAATTCTGGTAAAAAAGCATATTTTCGACGAAGTATCTTACGATACTGAACTGATGAGTTAACAGTGCACATCAAAATGTGTCGCTAACACATAAGATTCTTTGTATGAGATATTCCTTTATAAGAGACTTACAGTTTAAGAGGAACATTCAAAGTTGTAGGGTCTTAAAGCAAAATATCGTTTAGCAAAAGAAGACTAAACCTGGGTTTAATCAGTTTTTCCAAGAGATCACTAGATGAACTCCAAAAATCGAGCTATTTGATCAGTTTGACGAAACATAAACGATGCGGTCAATCTTTCTCTTGTTCTTTGGCTCTACAATCTCGAGAGGTCGTGGTCTGTCATTCTTGACGTTCCTTGAATTCGTTTTACCCATAGCAGAATGGGCAGTCCTGCGTATGTGATCTGGAAGATATTCGATTCTTGGTACTACCAAAATAGAGGAAAAACTCCAACAATTTCGTGTCCTCAACAAATGAGCTGCATGATCTCTATGTCCACAGAAGCCCTTTCATCATATGACGTTATCACTCGTATCACTAACTCCAATTTTCTCTAACTCTGATATAATTGTAGAAGAAACCTTTGAGTTTGCTAAATCTTCTTTTTAAAATCAAAACGTTAACATAATTGCATAGTTTGCTCCTATTTTTCCCGAAGCTATGATTTTGGGATGTCCTTTTGGGACCGAAGGGAACTTGAATGCGAGATTCATTTGAATATATTTAATTGTATTTTGGTAGTGATTTGGATTTGTAATTGTATTTACTGGCTGCAAAATCAACAATTTGAAGCTTTGTACGGTTCATTTTGGGGTTCATTATGGCATGTGACATATCTTATAGCAAACATGCTCTAAGTTGTTAGTTTTTGTTTCGGTTATTAACATCCAGCATTTCATGCATTTGTGGATAACGTTTTCTTCCCGATAAGAATGTTAAAGTTATTTCTCTGACCAAAAATAAAATAATGTGGTTTGGGTGTTCATTATAGCATTATTCTATTTTCTATCTAATTATTTTATCCATTTAACAAGCGATTATGGCATTGAAACAGGAACTAAACATATCAACAATTTTTTTTGTTTCACCATACCATTTCCGGTTCAGTATAGCATCAAATAATCAAACACATTTTATAGCAACTTTTCCTAATGCTTTCTTTTACGGGCATTACACACACGTCACGATGATTTGAGGCGGATTGCGATGTTTGTTCATTTGTCTTTCGCCCGACCGTGCTCGATGCTCTGCAGCAAAAGCCTTTACGGTGTTTGTTCACATTCGCACGTGATGGTAGTGAATTGAATGTAAATGTAATTTAATATTTGTTATTTCGGCTACGGATAAACCGTCCACCATGTTGCGTCCGCGAACTGCCAAAGTACCGAGTGCCGACGCCGACGAAAAATTAAATCCAAACAAAATCCATCCCTCCCCCGAGAGAGAGATGGTGCGGGCTCGACCGAATGATTGACGTCGCCAGTCAAAACAAAGGCCGAACCACGCGCCCGTGCTCCACTTGCTCGAAGTTAATGTTGCGAACTTTATGCGGCACATTCCAAAGATCGATGATGATGTTTGGAACCACAAACCACCATCGAACAGTGCGGAAGAAAATGCCGGGCATCGGTGTTCCAGTATCATGCGGTACGGTTTCGGCGTGCCAAAGTGGTCCTCTTGAAGCGCAGGGCCTTCGTGACTCAAGATGCATCGCGGACACAGCGCGGGGACGCCCTAAATCGCAACCCTAAACGATGGGCGCACGCCGGTCCACTGCTCTAGGAATAGGGTTCTAACGGCAGGCGGTCGATAAATAGCTCGGCCGGTTCGGCGAAGAACGCACCGAGGGCAAAGAAAATAAGTTGCATAAAATCTAAAACCAACAATATGTGCCAGCACAGGCCCGTGTGTGTGTGCGTGTTTTCCCTTGCTGCGCTAACCCTAGCCGCACCCTACCGATCCGGGCCCCTAGCGATCGTAAATAAATATTTGCAAATGTTTATTGTTATTATAAATTTGAATACATGTTTCACTGCATTCGGAATGTTTTCATAATCATCATCATCATCATCATAACGAAGTGCCACTGATAAACCGCATGCTGCCAGCCGGTAGAAGATCGGGATGGATGAAGATTTATGGTTCACCACCGAGCATAAATAGTATTGTACGACGCAACATACGAACGTTCACTGTTCGCTCGGTCGCGGCTTCCGGCTGGAGCACCGATTTACTGCAAGTACCGCAGCATAATCGCCCGGTTTGGTCGTGCCAAACATTAAAGTGAACTACACCGCACGTTAACACACTAAGCTCCAGCAGCCGTTTACGTCACCGGGTAGCACGGCTTATGCTGCGTTAGTCAACCACCCGCGACAGTAAGCGGCAATAAAGGGTTTTAAGCGCTGTTGAAATACACACTACTATGTATCGAGCGGTTCGGTACATACTGCTGCAGGATCATTTGTTACGCGCATCAGTGTAAGCGCCATTATCGCAAATTATCCAACACCGATCGTTCCATTCATTCTATCGCCAGGCACAGGCAGTTGCAGACTGCAGCAGCATCCTATCGATCAGCATTTTCGACAGACAGTATGTTGCTCCACGATCATGATGATGGTGTGTGGACAGCAAGCGTCCAAACAGAAGACACCCAAACCACCAAATGCTACCGATCAGACTCTTTCGGGGGGTTTGCTTTTTGTATGCTTTGATCGTCATCGTTTGAGGTTCCATGGCAAGAAGATATTATTTTCTCCAGCTCGATGCGTTCAAACAAACCGCCGAATGCAGTAGCATCGCGCCGGTTCAAAGGTAGTGTTTATGTGCTTAAACGTAATTTTCCTATCGATCGCGTTGCTGGCTGATACGCCGCCAGAGGACCTGTCTGATACTGTCGAAAATCTGTTGTTTTTTTGCCGCCTGCTCAGGATCGCTGACCTTGAGCTTGATTAAGCATGGGTTCGTATGCAAATTATCGAAACGGTGGTTTGCCCTGCGAGCGAGCGAACGCCCGATCGATCAAAGCTCGATCAAACACCAGCCAGCCAGCCAGCCAGCCCTGATCATTATAATACTGTTCGATAGTATTTTTGGGTCGCATTTTTTTTTTTTTTGGAACCATTTTCGGCCCATCATTATGCTCCGCACAGTGCCAGACATCGGCCGGAATGAAAGAAGCGGATGAGGGGGCTTTTCCAGCGAAACCGATGCCCGTAGGTTATCATTTTTATTAATTTGCTTCGTGCTACCGGGCTGCGCTCGAGCTTGATGATAGTTATGAGTTTTGGTAGTGCGCATTTGGTAGTTGCAAAATTTAAATTCGCTCACTTTTGCTTTAGCTATCGCTTCTGTCAAAGTCCGCCGGAAAGGATCGCCCTTCCCAGTGGTGTGCCTTTCCAACCGTGTGAATTCTCGTCGAGCGAAAGGATTAAGCGTCGAGTTGCACACATCACGCACAAAATGGTGTTTCAATCGTGGATCGTCTACCTGCCCCCATAAGCATTCTCATTTATCATCTCATAAAGAAGACATCGGTGCATCCCCGCGGCCATCATTTCACACTGTAAAATGTGTCTGTCTGGGAAAAAGGGTTTTTTTCTTCTTGCTTACCGTCTCCATAAAACACAGCACAGTAGCTTAGAGTTTTCCCCTCTGGTGGCCATAGGTACGTAACGCAAACAGCAACCTTGCTCTTGCGTGGCTAAAGAAACGTGGTGCAGCGTTGTTTGACAAACAGCGTGTGATTTCGTGCCGATTTCCATGCAAGTGACTGCTGCGTCCTGCGTTAAAAAAAACCATCCACAACCGGGAATGCAACCGGATGATGATGCGGGGATTTGGGTTTTTTTTTCTACGTAGCGCACCGAAAAATTAGTTCCATTTCTCACTGCTACGTTTTCTTTCCGTCCGGAGGTTGTTTGGGGCCTGTTGGGCTTGGTATCTTGTTGGTGCTGTAACAGGCCTTTTATGAGGTGCATGATGCACTCGTTCCGTGTTGAATGAGTTGCTTGGTTCGTCTGCACAAGTCGTGCCATCATCGTGATCGTCCATGTGTGTGTGGGTGTGTACTTACATTGGCTCTCGTTTCTGGTGTGATGTGTGTATATCCTTGCAATTTTATTTTGCACAATGGCACATATGTTTCTAGCACTCTTCTAGCATGAAGATAAGTGAAATAAGATTAAAGAAAAAGAAAATAAATGACTGAAAGCTATAAGTTGACAGTATCATACACAACTTTATTCAATACATTTAATACACTTTGTGAGCATGCTATATTTTAAATCATTCAATAATTAATGGATGTTCTAATTATTCTTATTAACGCCAATGATTCCCAAATGTCAATTTCAGGGGTTTATGTCATTTATTCAAATTTGTTCAAAAAAATTTGTTTTAGAAATGCAACCTAAATTAAATGTTCGGAAAATCATTTTAAATACAACGTGTTCAACGGCATTATGGCGTTTAGAGTATTTCAATATGATGTAAATTGAATTTCAAACTTGACATAACTATTACATATGACATAAATATAAACTTACAATAAATAATATAATAATCAGCAAGAAGAAATAAGAAAATATTATATTAGAAATATTAAGAACTGTCTAACGCCATTCAATCAAATAACAACTCAATTTCAAATTAATTTGAGGTAAATAATTGATTTGTTTAACGGTCATAGGTGTAATGTGCTTGATTTAGTTTTTATTTAACAAGTTTTTAAATATTCGTTTAATTGATGTTGAAATATAAATAGATTTCCAGCAGTAAAATCGCTTTTGAAACACTTTTTCTATAGTTTTCACGTTCGAAGCGATTGTGGGAATGTCCAGTATTGAAAATTTGAATGGAAAGGAAATTCTTGGCTATAATGATAATATATATCAGGATTGATGACGAATGTCGATCACTTCACAAAGTGAATAGATAAATCCTATAAAATATCTTCTTCTTATTCTCAGGCACTACAACCTCTGTATGTCTTGGCCTGCTAGTTCTAACTTTCTATGTCTTGGATTTAAGCCGTAGCTGAACAGTCAAGTCCTGCGTACGGGGAGGCGGTTCACCGGGATTCGAACCCCGGTTCTGCCGTGTGATGACTAATATTATTATGAACAAAAATGGTAGAAAAAACGCATTAATATTCTTGATACTGATGCTGTTTAGTAGTTAAGACGATAATACGAGATGACCTATTGGGTAAATTATAATGACTGTTTGAATAATGCCTTAATCAAACGAACTTTAAGGCAAGAAAAATGATTTCTTCTATTTTTTATTTTAAGTTTATTTTGAATATCAAGTTGTAAACTATTTTCCAAATTTTTCTGGTTGAATTAGCTCGCAGTTTCGCTTTAATAATTATTCTACAATTCTTTTTTCCCCCCCATACACCAGTATAAACCCATTTATCCTTCTTCAAAGTCTACATCTATCAGGAAAAACGGCGTTCCGTTTTACCTCCCAAAAGCAAAAAATCGAACCATACCATACTCACTTTCAGTCAGCTCGGTCCGTTTCATTTGCACGTCCAACGGCTGCCTGCAAAAGCGTTCCCGTTTCGGTAAAGTTTTGCAATTTTTGTTCGGCAATATAAAAAGCCGTCCAACGCATTTACCATCCAGCGGTGCGGACATTACTATCCCGTAGTGTACCCGGGGAGAAAACGCGCCATCCATCTATATCTACCTACAGCGTTACTCATCAATTCCTCCAGAAAACACACACACACACACGAAAAAACCCCGCGAACGGTAGTAGATTCCCGATGCCCACATGAAACTGTCTCTCAGCCGCTGGATGGTGTCCCTCCGAGCCGTTCGATCCTGGCGCTGGCTCGTTAGCAAGCGAATCCACCGAAGAGCTAGCGCACACTTTCCTTTCAACGTGCGGCTCATCTATCCGAGCGGTGTGTAAAAAAAGGGAAAACAAAAACACAACTATATCCTGCACCCGCGTTTTATTTCGTGGCGTCCAAACCCTCCACCCAGGTGCAAGACAACGCGAGCTTGCGCAACGGGAGACGCGAAATTTTGGTGCAGAAAAATCGCAACCAGCAGTGAAGCAGAAGATACAGATACGGCCGGATGAAAGCCGGGCACCAGGGACAACAACAAAAAAAAGGATCCCACTTTCGGGAAAATGTGAAACGAACCGGGTCGGGAGAAAAAACATAAAACGCAACAAAATCGCTCAACCCATTCCAGCGCGTGTGTTTGCTGCCTGCCCTGCCCATCATCGGCGTCACTCGTCGTCGATCGGTTAGGACGGGCGCACGGATGTAAGCAGATGCACTGTGCGAGGCAAAGACTTCCAGCTACCGTTTCGAAGGGGTTCCACACATACACACACAAAGAGAGAGTTCCCTTCCTGCTTTGGGACGAAACAATCGAGGGAGTTGGTCGGGAGATGGTCTAAAAACAAAAAAAAATTGGAGGATACCCTGCCGAATATTCCTACGGCAGTGGGAATGGGACCCAGCCCACCGTTATGAAGCGTCCTGCTAGCCGTTATATTATATTAAATATCATTCAGAGGATTCGCGGGATCTTCCACACTAGTACGGCGGTGGTCCCTTTATACCGGTACAATAGGAGATAAAACCTGGCGAGAGTTGGAGACGCAAAACGAAAGAACAAAACCATTGCAACAAGACGACCAAAAACAAAACTCCCTCCGCAAAACGATTGCATTTGTGTTGTGTGCTTTTTTTTGGGGGGGGGTTTTGTTCCTCCTTTCTTTTAACCCTCTCGGTGGTGGCTGGTTGGCTGGCAGTTCGGATTGGGATACACCGTACAGGCCAGTCAAACGAAATTGGGATGTATCGCAAATCTCGCCTCAACTCACACTCCCTCCCCCCAACATCGCCAACTCACACTCACGCGCGACAGAAACAGAAATTCATCCTCCGATAATTGTCCTTTGCGCGGGTTGTGCTGGAACTCCGTAAGCGTTCGGTGTTCGGTGCACGTTTTTACTATTTTCGGTTTGGTACAGTGCTGCAGAAAAGTGTCTAATGTGATGTGGAAAGGGTTCGGCAAAAAAAAATTAAAATAAAAACAAATCGAAGAGACGCACACACAGCCATTCTCTTTCGGTCCATGGTACTACATCCCCAAAACATTGGGAACATTTCAATTTTTGGGGGGTGAATGTTTGACTGAAAAAAAATCCGCCAAGGTACACCTTGTAAGGATAGAAGAATAGACACTAATGCAAATGGTTAGAGAGTATTGGTACTCGTTGTCGCTTTTCATATTTTGTTAGGAATATAATATTTTTAGTTCTATTTAACGAAATGATTTATGTGGAAGAGGAGTCCAAAATCTGACATAAAATTTTCGGAGTTTCAAATACTGTGGTCTATGCTGAGTTAAGCCATAAAATCCTCAAGTTTTAAAGCTTTTCTGGAGGTTTTTTTTTGTACGTGTTTTCACGTTTTGTGGCTGAAATGCTGTTAGTTTTCCATATAAATGGATACCATATAAGGATGGACAAAACTAGACAGCGCAAAAAGCAGTAGATTTAGTTCGAGTAAGAAACCTCTCAGGGCCCTTTGCTACCACCAAGGGTCTGCGCCAGAGAGACGAGCTTGCTTGCGCTAGGGAGGGCCATCCGAGACTCGGAGGTGGAAACTTCGGGGACCATCTTCTATAAGTCACTCCAGATCTTGACATACGCTGATGACATAGACATCATTGGTTTGAGGCTCTCCTATGTAGCAGAAAGCGGTTGTAGCGCCTGATAAGTAAGTAAGTAAGAAACCTTAAATTAGATCCGAGGAGATGTCTTTGGTTTTGGATAATTCTTGAGCTTCTTTCTTCTCCTAGGAAGAACGACTAATGAGCTTCTTTAGCAAGGTCAAATCATGTCACTGTTCCTCTAGAAATGTCAACAAAATACGTTAATGAAGTAATAATCATAAAAAAGTTTAAATTGCCTAGATGTGCATTTAAAATTCAATAAATATATTAAGCCTTAGCCATCCCTTGATGATCAAACTAACTCCGTTGTAGGCATAGTTGATCAATCTATTTTTGTTGTTAAATTTAGCTTTCTTTTCTACTGCAATTCTTGCCCTTTTTCAATTCGTTAACATTTTATTTCGTGGTTTCCATTCTTGGCAAGATGCTGTGTAAATTTGAGGAATAATTTCAAATTATACATCTCAATTTTCTTTATCTGACTTTATCTTTAATGTCATCATCTTGTTTTATGTACAACATCTTCTGAATATTCCGTAAACTATTCCTAACGAACACTCATTGCTTGATACTGAACAATTATTTTCATCCAATTTTTTGCCATAAACCAAATTAAAAACAGTAGTCAAAAATTCTTACCCCTCATTCTTTCGCTTCTCAACTTCAATCTAAAACTATCTTCATATTGTTCCCGTTTTGTAGTCTCCGGTTACATTGTTGTTTTTAATTTTTCATGTGCAAACGACAGTAAGCTCAAGCCACACGCGGAACCACTCTCGCCGTACAATATCTATCGAACCCAGTACCCAGTATCAACACGGCGTGACTGTCTACAGACACTGCCCATGTTCACCAGCGGCATCATCAGCACCGGAACTCTGTACCGTACCCGAGCGCACATTGCAGTTCGAGGTTCGATTTTACTCCTTAGCCCTTGCGGACATGTGAAAAATAGAGAACTTTTGCTGAAAGGTGTCTCCTCGCCCGCAAAAAAACCACGCAAATAGTTCGGCACGGGAACAGGAGTTTCGCTAACGAATCCTCGTACGAACATGTGTGCAGGCTGGCATGAAGGTTTTATTTTATTGGACACTTCATCGAGAGAGAGAGAGAGCAGGAGAGAGAGTCCTGTCACCCACATAACACTTTTTAATTTCTATCCACCTTTTACCATGTCACTGGCTCCCTTTTTGCCTCACAGACGTTGGTCTTGTGCAGTGGTATGGAGGCTTTTCGGCGAACGTTGTGCCTTCTGTGGGTGGCTTTTTTCCTTTTTTTCCAACTCAAAACATCCATCGCTCGATACTGTGCATGGTGAGAAGGATGAGGCACATGTAACGTTGGTAAGGTAACCAGGCGAACCTTCGGGACTAAAACAAAAATATGCGTACTGCTCTTGGCAAAGAAACTGCTGCGCCGCGATCGAATCGCCGAATCAGCAGCATTTTTCTATCCCCGTGACACAGCAACAGCAGTTTGTTTGATTTTGTTGTTCCCGCATCGGTCGACCGATTTGGCGACGTAGGATCGTTCCACAATCTTTCCACAATCCCTGCGCGTTCCTGAAGCGCATCTTAATTTTTGGCCCCCCGTTTTTTTTCGGCTACACCCGGCTTGCGGGTTGCATTTGGTTCAAAGCCGGCTGGATCTGTTACTGACCGAATAAAATAAAATATCAAAAACAAACGGTGACGAACAGGAAAAACGAGCTGGCGACCACACAGACACAAAAGTCACCGTCCCAGTCACCGGGCGCCTCCATTGCAAGTGGTGAGAGTGTTTGGGGTTTTTCGTGTTTTCTTTCTGGCGAAAAGCTGTTGACGCCGGACAGAGAACGGGCACGAAAACTCAAGCAATGGTGCAGTTTTTGTGTTATTTATCGTACAATTCGTAGCGTCATAGCGCGCTGTCGCTACAATGTAGTCGCGTCGACCAAGATCTAGCTCACCGTCGAAACATGTTGGCCGAAAGCATTTACAAGCTCTGGTGCTTGTTTTTTGTTGTTGGGCAGATGCATTGTTTTTCTCCTGGTTCGCTTATGTGTCGGTGCGCTCAGCGATAGAGGACTCCGATTCGCCCCAAAAGGTACCCGGTGGTCTGTGTTGAAAGAAAACGTCTCCCGGAAATAGAGGGAAAATGCCGAAAACACAAAACAAGCATAACGCAACACTCAATACACGGTATATTCTCGCATGGATCACCCTTTTCGGCGTTTTTTTTTTTTTCGTGCTCCCAGGAAAACGGGGTGCGCTCGGGGAAAAGCGAACACCTTCAGGACATCACCGACAAGGGTATGGGGCCGGCAGCAAAATTGAGTGGAAAGTGGAAAATCGCGTTTTTAATTTTTACGAATTTCTCCCGGATAGGACCGTGCGTCCGTTTGGCTGGTTGGCTAGCAGCTAAACATACATATGCGTTTACTCGGCAAAACGGATGGCAGATGAGCACCGACAAAAAGGGGTTTGTTATTATTTCGTGCAATAAGCACCATCCCGGGAAGCAAGGCGGCACTCCGACGAGCGGATGAGCGGCAGCTACGCATATGAAATTGTGTAAAAATGTTCCTGC
>KZ061917.1:214345-243969 GCA_002091835.1 Anopheles maculatus | reverse complement strand
ATGTAATGGGTCCGAATGGGCTAACCAGAAACATTTTGTTTATTCTGTTGAAATGAAATCGTATTTTCCGTGCCTTACTCGTGGTTTAGACATTTTTCATTCAAATTAATTCAAATTGCTGCCGTAGAACTTGCCTATATTAACTCGTAAATTAAAATATTAATCTTCTAAACTCGATAATAGATCGCTTTTTGTATAAAAGTGATTGAAAAGACAATTATATCTTGAAAAACTATTTTAAACGTATCATAAAATACAAAAAGAAACAAAAACTCGTGAAAAACACATAGATAACAAAAGAATAGAATATAAAATGTAATGAAACATTTAACTCTGGATAATTAAAGTCCGAAATAATGAGGAAGCTGCCAATCTGAGCATTGAAATTGAGAACAAAACCGAATGCACTTGTGAGGACTCCATCTTGCTTCATTTTGCAGCAGCAATATTTTCATTTTCAATATACAAATTCGATTTCCATTACTCAAACTCCCTTATTAATGTATTATTTTCACCACTTTATTCTACTTCCAGGTGAGTGATAATCAACTGGCGAACGTCTAAACGTCCACGGTAAAATATATGCTAAAAATATTACGCATTTCCACACATTTGCCCTACGTTATGGACGACATTAAACCATATCGTGCCATCAAGGTTTTTGGGCTTCGCACACGAAAATGTCCCTCCCCGGGTGCTGCTACCACCATAAATGATATTCCAGTTTAGAATGTTGGAGGGTCGAAAAACTATCCCGAAACCTATAACCTATAATTAAATTCATCGATATTATCGTACACATCGTTGCTACGTAACAGTGGGACCATCCGAAAATGGTTGGCTGCAACAATCAATGGCAATTATCAGTCCCTTCCAGGAACCGATTCTCTCCCCAACCCCCCCTTTTAGACGGGCCGGTCTGTACCAAAACTTCATCACAACAGCCGGAATTGCCCTGCTGTTTCAAATCTTGCCTTGCCAGCCCGCCAAGTTAGAATGGCCTGGTCGTTTGTCAAAATTGACACCACTTGTACGGGGTAGTGGCCTCCTCAAACGCACACACACACACACAGCCACACAGCCTTAAGTGTTTGCTGTGTACTTTTTCACTCCCGGAAAATGTCCCTTTGGCCTGGTCGTTTGTCAAAATTGACACCACTTGTACGGGGTAGTGGCCTCCTCAAACGCACACACACACACACACACACACAGCCTGAAGTGTTTGCTCTGTCCATGCGTACTTTTTCGCTCCCGGAAAATGTCCCTTCCAAGAGGACTTGAGGTGGGTGCCTGGGTGGAGATACTTTCCTCTCGGGTGACTGAATGTGAGTGACCGTGCAAAACAAGAATGCATCTCCCATGCATCCAAGAACATCGGGACGTAACGAATGACGAATGCACCATGCCCTCCCCGTTCCCGTTGCCACACCAAAGCCCCTTGTGCCATACCTTCTGAGGATGGTCTAGTCTCGTGTGCAAATATAAACCTTTTTGCCATGGTGGACTAGGCCGGTCCAAATCCTCCACGTACGTACTGGATGCGTTACCGAAATGAGACGCAGTGCCGTATCTCGCCCGGACGACCGTACGCAGTGCATTTGGGAAACCCTTCCAGGGCACACAGACAGATAGACTGTGGAACTGTGGAAATAAAATATATAAAATATAATTCAATTTTAAAAGGGTTCGCCGAGCCGAGTTCTTGTCCGAGCTGGCGAAACGATGGCGTCGCTGCATCTAGGGGTGCTCTCGAAAGGGCAACATCACAGAAGGAAAAACAACCATAAAGCAGTGGAGGAGACGGTTCTGACGACGACGGCGTGTTTGGAGTGGTTGACAAGTTTCATCAAAATTCAGGCACCATCCCTTTCTGGCCGTGTGCGGTCGTGTCGGCATCTCCTTGGACTTTTTGGAGTTTTCGGATGCTTGATAACTTCATCCAGAACCTTAAACACGAATCTGGAACCAGGAGCGGTGATGATGGGTGGACCGAGAGAGAGAGGTTCGTTTTTCAGCAACTGCATGCATGCCCAAAGTCCCGAATCCTATGTCACGTCATCAGCGCATCCGTTGATGGATGCATACAATTCGTCAGTTTCTGCATTTCACTCGATGCATCATCATTTCGAATGCCCTGATCGTTCTGTCTGTCCAACTTGTGTGTCCCGGTCCCGGTGTGCATCGGTTACCATTGGTGGGTGCGCTGGTATGGCAGCACACAGGCTGGAAGCTTCTTCTACGGCACTGTCCTCTACAGGACGATCTGGACGAATTCGAAACGCTGAGGAACGAATAGGCCTCTGCCGTGTGTGGTCCTCGGGATGAGCTTGCCGAGCTAGTCAAGCGCATGGCCCGACGTGTTGTAGCAATTTACTGAATTCTTTTTCCACTCTTTGCGCCCCGCACCCGGGTACGGAGGCGTCCTATTTTTCTTGCATTGCACAATTACACCTATCCATTGCACCTTTCTAGTGCACCCGGAGCCCAGGTGGAGTGCGTGTTTACTCCAGCCCGGCATCAGACGACTGTGATCGAGCGGTGACGAAGAAGGTGACGAGCGTCCGGAAGATGCGGTGCGTTTGGCAAGTGCAAGTGCAATTTCGTCCAAACCGTCCCACGGTGGAGAAAACCGGTACGGGACCGCCTGTCATCGGGTGCAGGTTGTGCAGTGTGGTCCTAGGCTCTCATATCGTCATATTTTGCGTGATGGATAAAGCGGCCCGTAGGGCTGGTTGGTACGATGATGACGGCACTATACAGAAGGAAGGAAATTTATACCGTTCCACCTGTCGCCTGCTGCCACTCCCTTCCATCAGTCAACCGGTCAGTATCGCGTTACGGCCGGACGTCTGCGTCCCGGGCCGATGATTGGATTGAGGATGCGTCTGTGTGCAACGTGCAAGCCGCTGATGCACCTGGCGTCCGAAGGAAACTGCAAACCGAGCGCGAATCGATCGACAGACACGGAAACTTCCGCTCCATCAGGTGGAGTCCCGGGTCGGGTTTTTTGTGTGTGTGACGGATGGATCGGCGGAGACGGTCCCGACATCTCCGATTGGTTCGCCGGAATGCCGGCATCGTCATCGTCGTCAGCATCGCACCCGCGTCAGCATATGATCTGAGCAATTTCCCTTTCGGATGCAGACGGAATGTTCGTTTCTTTCTCGTTCTTTTTTTTTACTATGCAATGGCTTAGGTGTGTGTGTGTGTTTTTTTTGAGTAAAAAATGAATATATTTTTACCCCTCCCATACAGACACACACACTTGATGGCCAATGAAACAGAACTCACCCGATCGATGAGTTGTCGTGAAGGATTGGCGATGGATATGTGTGTAGGATAGCCTCCGGGACTTCTGTTCGTTACGATGATATCCGTGGCCCGGACGAGAAAGGAAAGTGTTTGAACAGCGGCGCGTGAGGAGGTGAAAGTGACGCAAGGGGGAAGGGAATGTTTGTGTCCGGTTATAGAATTTCCACGAGCATGTTGTCATTCGCGAGTTGTTGTAGCTGGTTCGTTTAATTGACTTTGTTGCACACCGGTCATCCTGACCGATGAAGGGATTGCTCTAGAGCGTGTTCTGGGAATGCCTCGTTTTTTACTTCGTCGGGAAGGGAATGTTTGTGTCCGGTTATAGAATTTCCACGAGCATGTTGTCATTCGCGAGTTGTTGTAGCTGGTTCGTTTAATTGACTTTGTTGCACACCGGTCATCCTGACCGATGAAGGGATTGCTCTAGAGCGTGTTCTGGGAATGCCTCGTTTTTTACTTCGTCTAAGCCAATTGGAATAAAAACAGGGTTTGAATGGAGTTAGATTATGAAAGGCGTAGAGTTTTTAGGAAATGGAATTTAAATCCTTTTGTTTTTTTCGATGAGAAAGTACGAAAGCTTTTGATTAGCGTGTGAGTTTTGCTCATATATGTGAACGTTGCATTTTTAATAAATAGTTCAAGTAGTTTCCTGATGATGCTTTGAGCGATATTCTTAGAAAGTTGAACAAGCAAATATAAATAAATCTAAAATTATGGATTTACAGTGGTGAACATAATTATATGAATATTTTAAGAATTCAAATTTATAATCTTTTATATTGTAAAAACTGGTGTACTAGATAATTCTATGCAGTGAATAATCTGGGCTCGAAAAACTGTAATTATTCTGTACAATATTTTAAGATGATTAAAGTTTCTTATTTCGCTTACTACCGCTCTCTTAAATAAGCAACACATTAGCTACGGTTTATATTCCTTGAAGAATATATATTCCCGGTGGTAGATGCGACAGTGGCGCCGGTCTTCACACGGCAGGACCGGGGTTCAAGTCTCCTCTGGGCCGTTCCCCCATAGTGAGGACCGACTATTCAATTATGCGGTAACAATAAGTCTAGTCAGCCAAAAATGGCTGGCGTGACCTAAGAGAAAGTTAGGCCAAGAAAGAAGAAGATTCCTTGAGGAAAGGAAGACCTTAAATGATTGAAACATACAAAAGTAAAAAACATTTCATATCCAAGGTCTGGATATTTGGGAAACAACACAATAAAATTCAAATGACCATTTGTACTGTGTGCACGTACCTAATCCGCTGTTGTTATAATTATGTCATACACTGTATGCACCCAAACCAAGTTATTGCAACCGTAGCGTTATCTTATTTCACATCTTATTCGCCATACAAGCAATGTGTCGTACAGTTTACATCAAAACCTACACGTATGAGAATGAAACAAATGAAACTAAATTACATCTTTGTTGCATGATAATCCACCAAGCGCTTGCCTGCAAAACTGTATATGCTGCACACGACAGTTATCACCCACCCGATGGAAGCGCTATAATACACTACCATTTGCTACCGCACATTACCATACGTCAGCCGGATAATAATGGCAACCCTACAAATCATTCGGTTCGGCTGTCCACCCCCGAAAAGAATTATCAACACCGGAGCAGGATCCGTTTTTGCTAAACTTGTTGAAGAAGACATAAATCATGGGTGCCGTTCGTCGGTCTCGCTCGTTCTCTACTCCCTGACATTGAGCAACATTTTCACCCATAGGTCGTGCACAAGCAGGCCGGAAACGGTGTGTCGTCCGAGGAGGACACTTTGACTTCAGACATGGTCCACCACCGTACCACCGGAAAGACGACTACGGCCGAACGCGCAAACGAGACCGGAGTTCCAGCAAAACGCCAATAAAATAATCCAACCAGTGGGGACGGACGGCCGGGACAGAGTCGGGCGTCAGTGCGGCAGGCAGAAAACATCAATAATTACTGGGTTTTAATATTTAATTTATTTTATCGAAATGCCTGGAATTCTGTACGCGAAGGCACACCGGTTCCACTGTCCCCGGTAGTGGATGGTGGTGAATTGGCCCTTGCATGTGGCTTTTACGCGCGCGCGCGCGCGACATAACGCGCGGGTTAAGGCGATAGGGTTGCCTCACCGGAGAACGGCGGTGGCGACGACGGCCTTGGCATTTGCTGCTATCCATCCGCCGGCACGTGGGGTAGTTGGTGGGAGCACAAGGGAACGGGGCCGGAGGAGGAGGTTGTTGCTGTCTTCCGTCGTCCGCGTTGCGCTGCGCTTGTCGTTTGTCGACGCGAGGCTGTAATTTAGTGGCAACGGCACCGAACGGTGTATATTATTACAAATATATTTTATTGTATTATTATATGAATAATAAATAATCCCCCCCCAACTCGGGACGCTAGCAGGAGAGTATTCATAATCATAAAATATGTACGAGCCGGGGTGCGGCCACAAAACGATGGTGCTCTGCGTGTTGGTGCCCGTGGAGACCACTGTCTCCGGTGCGTTCGCTTTTCCAACAGTCGGTTTCAGAAATTTTATCGATCATCGACAGTCTTGTGGCCGGGTTTTGTGCCAATCGTGTACCTACATTAACTACACGTTACACACGCTGTCTTGAAGCTTTTTGGAGGGGGGATGCGGTGGGGGGGGGGGGTTGTGATGTACTTGAACCACTTCAAAGCGGGGACCACACACACACCCCGGGACGGGAAAATGGTGAAGCGTTATTACTAATGATGATAGTAGCGCTATCATTTAGGGTAAGGCTTCGGGTACCAAAGGAAAACAAAAGAAGGAGTGTTTTTCCTCACCTTTCCGAATGGGGAAAGCCAGTAAATTCACCGAACCGGAAGTAAGGAACGATTAAAAGCGAGGGGGAAAGAAAAAAAACCGCCCAACAGTATCGATTTTCATTATGTTTTCATTTTGAAAGCAAATGGAAAATATTCTTTTACGATTTTATTTAATTTGTTTTACGCTTTGCAATGGAAATTGAAATTTAAAGAAATAGTTAGAAAAGCAACAAAGTATAATATAATTATTAAAAAAAAGGACGTTAACGGTCAGCGAACGGGGCGTCGTGGGCAACCGAAATGGAAAATTATGTCCATCATCGCAAATGATGATGGCGATGGTGATGAGACTTCACCATTCTAACGCCACCGCACCATACAGAGCGCGATCGTTGCCCATGTTATGGGTTTTATTTTCCATTTCTTTCTCTCTTTCTGTCTCTCTCTCTCTCGTTCTCCGTCATGTTTCATGCTTAAATTAATTTATACTCATAAAAATATAATTAAATTACATACTCTAGCGTTCTGTGCACCACTGGGACTCGGCTAGGAGGATGGCCTTTTTTTTCTTGTTCTTCATCGGAGTAAAAACTGTTGCGCTGTTGTCTTTTTTTTTTGGCCGGTTCGCTGTCCGAGGTCCGAGGGTCCTTAGCTTGGGCTAGGAAAGAAATGAAAATTTTAATTTTCTCTATTTCCATTTGGCCCGCAAGGTTTAGCTGGGTGAATGTTTCGCATCGCTCTGCTCTTGTGCACGTCTGCTATAAAATATCCCTTAGAAAGTAATTCCACTAGCAAACTGTAAAGACAACAGGTGAACGAAAATGGATTCGATTTGTATTAAATTTCAGTAAAACAGTTTTTTCCTATCAAACATTATGTGTTTAAAATCCGACAAAAAATTTGGAAGCTAATGTTCGATTGATTTGCTCCAACTTTTCCAAAGCACAATTATTGCCTTGCTCGCATGCTTGTGTGTTAAATTACATCCGATGTTGCAACCGATTATAATCAACGTAATAAATGCACACAGCGGCAATCAAAAAACAGCAAGAAGCGCCCAACTTTGCAGCCTTCGTGAAGCTTACGAACAGCAAAACATACGAGCGAGCTGCATTTTACTTAGAACTACAAACTTTTCTCATTGCCATAACACCATACCGTAGCGAGGAAATCATTCGGAAACGCATGCCAGGGATCCTGCAGGAAAAAAAAAACAACCCAAAGTCTCCGTCCTATTTTCCTCAGCGAAACGGGCTTTTTCCCCGGCAAAAATGTTTAGCTGCGTGTAACCTTATCTGCTCGCCGTAATATCCACTACTGTTGCAACTGACAAAGAAGGGTATTGTAGCCGGGCAAAAGCAAGTCGACGGGGACGGCCTATCGATGTTCGAAAATTTTCAATCGAAAGCATACCAAAATGGTGCGGGCGGCTAATAAAATAAACATTTATTTGCTTCCAACCCATCGCTTCTGGAAGTTTGGAAGGCGATGGAAGCGATGGGCCGATCTAGTTTTGTGCCGCCCGATTGCACGATAGCGACGGTGGATTCTTGCCCGTACGTACAGCAGCTTTGTACGCAGGCCAAGGATTCGCAACCGTTGTAGCCTGGTACGGTAAAGTGCAACATTGTTATTACGCAATGCAAATGCATTACGATCGTGGAGTGGATCTCGACCGGGGTGTTTTTAGATTATTTTTTGCTGGGAATGGTTTCCGACCACGGTTGCCAGCCGTACCCGGGAAATTCGCACAACGTTCGCCTTACACACCGATAAAGAGGTCGCCCCGGACCCCTTTTTCCTTTCCGTTGCGCGGGAATGCGTATTGACGGTCGGGTTGCAGCAAACTCCCGAAACACAGCACAGAACCTAATCGAATTGCATCGAAGGCAAACACAACAACGGCGTGTAAAAGCCTATGCCCACCCGGGTTTTTCCTAGTTTTCCCGGTCGGGTGATGTATGTTAAGGAGGGGGCCGGGGCTGGGAAAGCAAAGAAATTGTATCCCCGGTTGCGACCGAAGTTGCGTGCTAATCAAACATATTTTATTTCACCCGACCGGCCGAAGCCCGACATTCGCGGCAACTTCTGGGCTGATTGGCCAAAGTTAAGCGTGTATCGTTATTTGGACCGGGTTCGGTGTGTATGCCCGTCACCACAGTGAGAGAACTGGTAGCGTTCGCATGTGCATCCGTGGTTTTTATTTGTGTTTTACAAATTGGTCTGCCGGCTATCGGATAATAAATGAAGTTTTACGCTTCTCGGCACCCGGCCCCGGATAGAGAGCGTAGGGAGGGCACAGTGATGGTGCTGAGCATGGCTATCTAATAATATCTTTCCCAATTTATGGTTGTATCCGTGTGTTTCTGGATGTGCAAACTTTCGCCAGGCCTTGGTAAAGCGAAATCGGCAAGCGTCGAGAAATGGTGAAGGCCCCCCCTTTGAAGCTTTGATGGGTGTAATCGGTTCTTATACCGAACCCGAAACCATTATATCCTTCTATTTCTTCCCTTTTGTGAGGGTGTTGCTCGCCAACTCGTAGGCAGGATAGATGCATCCGCTGGCAGAACCCAACGCCAACAACACGCAAAAAAACATGGACAACAGAAATGCATATGCATATTCGGAATGCATCCAGTGTTTCGGGGAGGGAGTGAAACATAGCAAAAAGGCAATTTGTAAATGGTCCTTTTGCATGCGAGAAATATTTAGGACGAACCTATTATCGAAACACAAACACCCGGTAGGATTGAGGAAGAGAGTGCGCGAAATTAGCATCAAGGAGCAGTCTCCTTTCCAACTGTTAGATTCAGGTAATCCTATTTTTCTAACGTCTAGTTTTGAATTTTAGTTGTTTGGGACCAAATTTTAACTCTCCCTGTCATCGACTTAATCCATCATAAACATAAATAAACGATCAACGAACTATTTCCCAAACCCTCTGTATCGTTCTGCTCCAAAAAACCATCGTCTAGGATAAGGGATGAAATTATTCCCTCATCCATTTGGCTCGTGCAACAATTCTTTCTCCACCGCCCACCAGAACCAACCGTTCGTTAAAGTAGTGTCCTCCCATTTTGGTTCATTCATCTTTCTGCCCACATGAAGCAACACCCCCCAAAAACCTCCAAAAACTGTGTCCGCCGGATATCCGGTAACCCCGGCACCGCACACGAGCAACATGTGGCAATGTGTTAAATCCATGTTTCTTCCTTCGACACTCGGTCATTCGGCTTTTGGGTTCGGGAAATTCAGGAGGGCGAGTTTTTCTTCGAACCCGAACCCCCTCGCTAGAAACACTTGACGTTCACCGGGGGGGGGCAGAAGAAAAACATACCCGGGGAAAAATATTTTCACACCCTTCGCTACACATTCGGCCAGCTTCCGACCAGCGCGCTTGGTACGGTCGCATCACCAAATCTTCAAGAGGGTGAGCGATTTTTCCTAACAAATCTCATCGCACACTTTCGGAGCATCGGGCGCAATCCTAGCTCCGAAAACCCGAAAAATTTCGGCAGTGGGGTTGTTGATGCGGTGGAGAAAATTTTAATACCAACACTTTTCCCAACCGACAAGCGGTTGGAAAGGAGCTTTCCTTTGGTCGCTCTCTGTCTCTTGCTTCGGTTCGTCTGCCGAGCCGGAGTGGTTGGTTGAATTTCTGTGGTTTTCCACAATCGCCTTTTCTGTGTCTGTGTGTGTGTGTGTGTGTGCTCTCACTGTCGTTCCACGGTGTAGCATGTGGTCTTATTGCCCTTGAAAAGGATACTTCTCGCCACTGGATGGCCCGGATTGGTTGGTGAACAGGTATCCCGTATCTTCGTATTCCGGTATCCAAACTGCTGGCTACGGACGTCGTGAGAAGGGTGGAAGCGGTGTGAAAGAAAAACTTTTGCTTCCTCCTTTCGGATGTCGCTTCCCTGGTTCGCCAGACAGCAGTCCGTAGCAAAAGGATCTAAGCTAACCATCGTCCTCGTCGACGGCGCTTCTCGTCGGCAGTCTGCCTGTCGTGCTGAAGCAATTCGCCCGAACAGTAAGACACAACTTTGGGTGCTTTATAAAATGGGCAAAGGCGTTATGCCGAGTTAATCCGTGCTTGCGCCCCCGGTGGTTAATACTACACGGCGGTACAGGGGGGGATATGTTTTCTTTGGCTGGACGAGAGGACGAGATGATGCCGGTGCCGGTGTAGATCGGGCTGTTGATAGCGCATCGCTACACCCAACTCTGACCATCCGGCAAAGGGTCATCGGTTCGCTCGGGCTCACAGATTGGACGGGGAAGATTGTGTTTTCTTTTGGACGAACCCCGGGTCCGGGATTGTTAACATTCGATGGGACCGATTAGCAAAAGCAGCAAAAATAATCACACACATCGTTACGCTTCGGACGAGTTTTGCTGCATGAATGGGAAGACAATTATCCACTGGATGGGGAGGGCGGTAGCCAATGGACGAGTTATGTGAAGTGATGATGAGGTGATGATGGATATGATTCAATTAGAGCATATTACAAAAAGATTAAGTTGTCATGCTCTACTAACTCTGCTAAGCGGAAGTAAAAAGTTAAAGATATTTTACAAAAAAAAAGAAGTTTGTTTAAATAAATATAGCAGATAATACAAAAGAAAAGTCAACAAGGAAAATCCCAAACTAATGAAATAATAAACAATGATAAGACAATAAGAAAGCACATCTAATTCATCGAACTTAAACTTAAGCTCTCATTGCTTACACATAAAATGATAAAAATGACACTCTCGACATGAGAACAACACATCAAAAAAGCTAAGATGATAATGATAACAGAGAAACTGGATAGAAAAATCGCCATAAACTCCAAACCAAATATGACAGTAGATTGTTCATGCTCAAACTAATAAAGAATTCAACAAAGTTTGGTGCGAAAGATGGAAAAACTAGAAACAAACTTAAAGGAGATAAAGATACCTAAATAACAACTGTAGAAGAGTTTAAAACATTCACCTGCAGTTGCATAGTTTTTTTCATGTAACTTATATACCATTTTATTTAATTTTACTTCGCCATTGTGGCAGGTCTTCCTTTCCGCTTACATCAAATTATTATTACAGCCTGTTCTTCTCACAATTACTTTCTTTCTCGGTGGTGCTCTGTAGCACAACGGAAACTTGCTTCCCTTTGATCGCTTAGCACCCTTAGCAAAGGAGTAATAAAGTTTGGCAAAAGTAATTTCAAGCACACACTTTCCACACACACACTTGCAAAAAACACAGAAAAACTGGAAAACAGAGTGTGAATAGTTTTCGGTGAGTAATTTGGTGAGCAATTTGTTTGCTCCTGTACTTCCATGTGCTTCCGTTGTTTCTTCTTTCGGTGGGTTGCATGTGGCGAACTGCAGACTGGAGGAGTCCCTGCTATTAGAGCCGTCCGCTTCTTTCGACTCCAAGAAAACAACACATACACACACGGGATGGGAAAGTGTTCTTCAAATTAATTTTATACAATTATGCCGTATGCTTACGGGCGCGTAACATACGCCGGAAAGTTTAAACACACATTATCAATCGTACTGTGAATGGAGCGAAACAAAGCGAGAGGACCGAAGAGAAAGTGCAGAAGTTGTAGCTTTGATTATTGTTCTAGCCTTTGTGTAATACAACAAAAAAAAAACCTGGAAGAACTTCACCCGCGCACCCTATTAATGGATGCATAATTTCGAAAACATGAATCCCGACCGACTAATGCATTCGTGCACGAAACACAAAACAAAATATTCATACACATGTCTCCGTTGGGTGTGTGTTTTTTTTTTTCGTGCTTGTCTTGTGCTGTACGCGAAGTATCAAACACTGGGAAAACAATCACACGCGACCAAGTTTATACGGATACGGTGCCGCATATGAATATGCCGCACACACAGAGAAGCAAACACAAAAAAAATCCGCATATGAATGTAACATTTTGCTAATGTGTCAAATGTAACAGCAGCAGCAACGACTCACCCGATGACAGGCCCGAATCAGTGCGCCGGGTCCCCGTGCAGCGAAGAATCCCTCCCTCGGGAGAGGCAGACACCGCGGCAAACTGGGTGCCGGCTGCAAGTCAGTCGGTGCATTTTGTTTCATTACATATGCTCGCTGCATACATTGCCTATAAAATCGCCTATCGCCTAACCGGGGTATCAAAAATGGAACGCTTGGCGAGATGCAAATCTTGGATGTAAGCCTCGTCTGGAGTGGAATATTTTGATGTTGGGCCTGATTTACTCCCTGCCACACAATATGGCCGTTTCGTTTGTTGTTGTATTGCTGTATGATGTATGACGATGTCTCGAGCATTTCTTTTTCACCCGTTGACAGACTCCCACAGCGAAGGAGGACTTTTTTTTTCTGTTGTTGCTTCCTGTTCTGCTGTGTCTTTATCCACTCCAGCAATATCCCTTGACACTTTCGCACCTCGCCGAAGGGTGGTGCCCCGTGTTAGTACGCGACCACTATTGTCACTCGGTTGCTTGTCGGTGGTTTGTTCTTTCTGGCTAGAGTTTTGAGGGCTGCTCCGATTTATGCAACCGAGTTCCCTTTCGGCTCGGCTTCGGTGCCTGGTGTCTACGTGCTGCCAACGGTTAGTTTATGTTTATTCATTATGATTTATGTGCAAAGCATCGGAATAGATAAGTAATTTCCACATACACACACACACGTCGTTACCGGGTCTCTCGCTTTCCCGCTTTCCGTTTGCCCCTCGTTTCCGTTTCGTTTGTAGTTCTGGTGCGATACAGTCGGGTCGGTCTGATAAGGCAAGTGAAGTGGATCGCGAGTTGCGAAACTCCTCCGAGACGTATCGTCTGCTGCCTACGTTTCTACTTCGCAATTTCTATTGTACAATCGTGCACTGAAATCCAGGGGTGCTTGGGGAAGGCAATGCTTTTGGGGCCCGATGACGAAAGTATTTAAACTACATTTTACATTCTTCCTCATTATCAGTAAAATGATGTGAGCAGGTCTGCATGATGTGAGCAGGTTAGATATGATTTGTTTCTTGGTGCAGGAAGAAGTAGCAAGAAATTTACGATTTAAAATGTTATTATAATGAAGTTATTGTTCTATTTCTTTTTTAAATAGAAATTGTTACTGTAGAATTGCTCCCAAGGCTTGGAATTGATTATAAATTCTCAATTTTATAGCTAGAAAATTAATATTATTGACAAAACTAGCTTTTGTATCGTCGTCATACAGATTCAGTGCGGATTGCCTAACAAACAGGCGCAAATACTTGAAATTTGAAATTTAATTCAAAAAAATTGAGCTTAATGTTTATATGCTCTATATAACGCATGCGGAAACAACTCCAACTCATCTGCCGTGCCCCGAATTTCGCGCACCGAAACCGTGAGCATTTCCGAATCAGCGATGGAATCGTCTAATTGAATATGTAGGAAATTATAATTTAAATGACGGTTAAATTAGCGTACGGAAGACCCGAGACTTGAGCCACAGTGCAGCCCGATGCATCAGCCACTTCACTTTGATTCTTGTCTGTTTCTTGATGGTACGGGTGTGTGGATACAAATTAGTACACATTAGGCGGCCACCACGGGGATGGGAAATGGGAAAGCCCTTACACTTCTCCCTTCATCTCTTCCCCCTTCTCTCCCCTCCTGCATGCGATACAAACACCGAACGCCGGACCGAAGACCGGATGGAACGTTTGTTTTTGGGGCCACCCCGAATGTCTGGCGCGGGCTGATCGCTTAATAAATCATCATCTCACAATCTCTTCATTTCGATAATATGACTAAACGGCCAGAAGGACGGTTGGCGTGACCACCCTAACGACTCCACGGCCACCAACACAGCGACCGTAATCGAATAAATGGACACATTCGCGTATCTTTCCGGCTGTCGAAGGGAGCGGTGCTTTAAGCCGCCCCTTCGGTCACTGTCGTCCAGTTGCAGTGGGCGATGCGTTCAAAGTGCGTGCAGGATTAATGGATGTCAATACATCACCGCGTGCAGCTGGAGTTGTGAGCGAAATGTGAGCAAAACCGGCTCGTTACCGGCTACCTCAACCTAATTGGTGCCTCGCTGGGAATGGGAAAGGGCCAATTATGGCACTTATGGGTGCCACGATGCATAAGTGCATGTGGTGTGGATCGTGCCGTTGTCTCTCGCCAGTGCAAGATCACGCTTGTTTCTCGTCCATTTTTACCCAATCTTGGCGTTGGAAGAGACAATAGAACAGGAAAATGATTTAAAATTTCTTTTCAATCGAATTGCTCACTGTGTTAAACTATAGGAAGCAAAAACATGCGTTAATATACTTGTATAGAAAACGCACAACACGTACCATACACTAAAGCTCACATGTTACGCACATGTTACCTTTCTACACCTTGTTACAAGCTTTTCCAGCCTCGCCGGCGAATGCAACGGTGCGTGTACAGTATAGTCTCTCACACAGCAGCAGCAGCAGCAGCAAGCCTTTTGGTTGTGCGTGTAAAGACTTGTACCATATAAAATACACCCTAAGCAGGAGTCTCAAAACTGGCAAACTTTTGTACGGACAGCAAAAGACAACAAGGGCTTACACATAAATAATGTGAAGCCCCGTTCGCTGTGCGTGTGCATCTTGGTGGCTGTTTTTTTGTTTCATTCTTCACACTATATGTTTTTGCTCGAATTTTGCACCTCCTGTTACAACGACCAGCGACCGCCGAGTCACACACTAGGCAGCCGTGTGAAAACATACGCTCGATAATGCATCGATTTACATAAGAAATTGATCCAATTGCGCAAACACAGTCGAACAGCGAATGGGAGGAGTAGTGACGGTTCGGTTGTAACAGCCCCAAACGGACACACAGCACACACATACGCGAGCTGGATTGGGTCCGACAAAAACGGGGTTTGCCTTCAAATGGAGAGTTATAATTATTGGCACATTTCGTTGTTCAAAGCCTAACGAACTATTTCCAATTTTATTTTACTGATTGAAATTAAATCGCAAATCGCAAAACTATTCTAGACAGTTGCAATATCCTTCACTGCCGCCCGGTGAACACACACTATTAGTACCGGAAAAGGTAAGGAAATTGTTGTCGAAGGATTTCACCAGCTTCACACCACCGAACTTCAAATGCAACTTTGTAACCTATGCATGTACACCTTTGCACCCTAAAGTCGTCACTCCCGTATGAGCAAATACGCCATGTGTTTGTGTGTATCCCGGGTTCTGGTGCACCGATTTTCCACGGAGCTTTCCGCAACCCATCCGATTTGCGACACAAAAACACACACACACCGCCCGAGCACGGGAATTACTGATTGGCAATTTGCACTTCTAATATTTTACTCATTGATTGGGTTTTTCGGCACCCGGTGACACAAGTGAGAGGATATTGCCTCTAATATAAATATACTGGGACTGGCGCGGCATCGCATGTTCTCCTGGGCGTAAAGCCATCAATCAGCAACAGTAGTAACATACGGAAAAGCACAACTTATTGGTTTGTTGTCCCGGGTGCTCAGGTTGTGGTCGGTTTCCGGTGGTGGAGGTTGGGAAAAAACGGAAAGAAGGGGGGGAGGGCAAAAGTCATCGAAAGTGTGCGCGACATGTTTTTCGTCGGTTGGCTTTCCAGGTCGGGCAGCCGTTGCCTTGTTAGGTTGGCCGTGGAACCGTCGACTATATGTTGTAATTCTATTAAACCTTGTCTACACCGGGCTGGTGAGAGCTCACACGCTCACGTGAACATATTGAGACCTATCGAATGTTTTTTTTTTTTGCACGCTGATATGATTTGTGCCAATTGACGGCTCGAGTGATTAGTTTTGTGCATTTAACTCAATTGGAGGTGCATGTATGTCTCTCCCAGGGAATGATAAAAATTAATCCTTTTGAGCAATAATTTATTTTGCAAGATTCTGATCAACGGTGTAAGGACACAAATTGAGTTTTGTTCTTCAAGCAAACAATGTATTGCTAAGGAATATCTATTTACAAAGAGTTTGCAACATCCTTAATTATGTACTGACTATTATCGGAGCTCAGAAACACATCGATTGTTCCATCAGAGAACAGCCAGGTGCGAGTTCTCAGCAACAGTCAATATTTTAAAGCATCGTAGATGTGAAACAGTATTTAATAAATTTCAATTAATGTTATCAACCATTAGAACTAGAAATAAAGTATTAAAATCTGTTTTCACTGCACTATTGCTTTCACAGTTTCTATGATTTCACTGCTTTATTGCTTTCATTCCTTGATGTCCTTCCTTTTAATTAATTTCAGTAATTTTAATTATGAATTTCTTTTTTCTCTCATTTTAGGTAAGCCGATAGACTGATGTATCCGAAGCCAATCAACACAGTGAGGGTCAACTGATTATCATTCAAAAAGTAAAATGATCAAAGTTATGTACTTCTAACCTATTAAATGATGTTAAGAACAGAATGTTTCTTGTTATTTGATTGAAAACAGTAACTCCGCTAGTCATAAATCAGCATATTGAAGGACACACAAGTCCTTCACAAGTAAAATAGGTAGTAGAAGCTACTTGAATATTACTTGCATGACGATTCCATTGCTGATTACAGTATATCCACTCTGCACATTTCATTGCACACTCGCTACAGTTACAGTTGTCCGATGAAACACACACACACAAACACGTAATTGCTGCTTGCCAGAGTAGAATTAGAAACCGTCAAACGTATGCGGAACGGAAACACTGGCAGTGAAAAATAAACGAAATGAACGGGGAAAAAATATTAAAAATCCTTAACGCTGGCCAAGAACAGAAAACGCGGGTTGGCAGGGACGGTGCCACAGGACGTGTATGTTGTGACCATAAACAATGTAGGAAAAATAAATCATTCATGCAGCCATTTCTGCCAGCCGACACTTTTCTCGTTCGTTATGCCCGCCCCCCCACAACCCACCGACCGTACCGATGCCCGGTCTCCTCGGTGTAGCTGGTTTTTCCTTTTCAAGTCGTCGTCCTTTCACGGTGAGACATTTCTTTGGCAGAAGGCAAAAAGTCTGTGAAGCTTTTCTAGCGGTGAAAACCAGAAATATGTTGAAGGCCTATTTTATGCGTCGAAAGTAACTGAAACATGGCAAATGTCGCTTCACTTTATGGGTTCAGTAGATTGACTTCAGATGCATTTATTGTTGGTGCAAATCTTTAACATGGAAAAGTCTTTTTTGTATTAAAATTATAATCAAACAAAATTCTGCGCAACATAAACATATTTTGCAGACGTAAACTTTTCATCCAACACTTGCCCGTTGGCAAATGAAACATATTATTGGTAGTGGAGTAACGCGCAGTGAAGGAACAAAAATAAAATCATAAATATTAGATGACGATGAATATGGAGCAGACGCAAGTTTTATACACACACACACACACCTACTCTTTGTAACAAGTATTGGTCATCGGAAAACTTCGCTTACACGGAGACTGGAACTTACAGTGTGAAACAAAAGAAAACGGGGTCAGAAAAAAAGGGGAAGATAAAACAGGATTTAATATTTATAAACAAACTACGGCGCACATTTATATCGCACCGAATGACAAGACTCGCCGTCACACATACACCCAGCAGCAGCAACAGCAGCAGCAGCACGGTGCTTGTTTTTTCAACCTTCAACATGATGAAAACTTTCCGCGGCAGATAACGGGCGCAATATCCTTTCGGCGATAGGGAAAACGACTTGTTTCACTGGCCAGTTGATCCTTTCAATTGCTTCGAAGGATGCTCATTGCTCATTGCTTTCTCGTGCCGTCCAGAACTGGTCCGGTTGAGAAGACTGAACGCGTTGTAGACCGTGTCTGCATTCCACTTGCTCTTAGTTAGCGTCCGAGCGTAGGTATTTGTTTCAGTGAGGTGACTGGTGGGTCTTCTGTAACTCCAACGCTTAATCTTCTGCTGAACGTTTGAATGCTAAAGAGCGAAGGACACCAAAAAAAGCGATGTAAAACAATCATCTCAAATCGTCTGTGGAACGCTTTCTGACACGTACACAGCCACCCTACTGTGCTACACGTTGGCATCATAATCAGCTGTGTAAATATTTTCTCACAATTAACCCTTCCGTTTCAATTTACCTTGCTACGTTCGTTTCGTTTCGGAATGGAAATACTGTTGCTCGTTACAGAAACTTTTCTTTCTCTATAATAATTGTAACGCTTAAAGGAACTCGTTGTTTTAAATTTAAATGTTATCCTCCTTTATAGCAAACTCGTAAATAATATTCTCTAAAGCACAACCTACATAAAATATTACCAATCCATCAAAGTCGCATATCCGCGATGGGGCTAAATTGCACCTTTAATCAATTACACCCCGTCACAAATGCTGGTGCCACTCACTTATCGATTCCAGCATCGAAAGCAAGGTTCCGGTCGCATTCTGAATAAAACATCTTAACCGGAGCAATTCCGTCCACGAACGTCAAGCCCGGTACTTGGGCGATCAAATTTTTAACGAACCGAGACATTTTTAGTGAATTATTACACACTTACCGGGGGTCGTGTGCGTCAACCTCAAGAAAGTCAGCACCAGCGGTCATTTAAGTGACGTTGGAAGCGCACATAAGGTGCTCCATCGAATTCCGACAAGCGTCTCGTTGGCATAAGTACGGTTTGGTACCGAACTGCATCAAAATAATAATAAGTCATTCCCATCGTGGAGGGCACCAGCGCATCGGTAGTGCACTGTACTCCGCAATGACTTTATTGCGTGAATAATTTACCACCATTCTGGAGGTCCTTTCAATTTACCGCGATTTTAAAATGACATTCACGGTAGATCATAAGAAAAGCAGGGACGCAAACGCACCACACCGGTTGACAGTAAGTTCCGTAATTTCTGTACGCTGCAGTACGATGGACATACATATTTAAGGTTGGGGAATATTTCCTGGATCCCGCGGTCGGGGGGATAATAGACAACGGGATCATTATTATATAGAAAGAAGTCAACGCGATGTACAGAATGCGTTTAACTGTCATCCGATGATGGTTCTGTATCGATGGATTTGTGCTTTAATGATTTCCTAGAATTTCGACCACTTTGTAGTGAAGAAATTCAAGCAGTTGAACTCTGTGAACAAGAAGGTGTAAATAATTTAACATCAGAGAAAGAACGAAGGAATATATTTACTCTTCAATATTGACTTCTAAACTTTGTTTGTGCCACTAAACATACATGGTTTTCATCAGAATTCCGAACAGCATTAAAGATGCTATAATACTGTTGATGCATCCCGTAATAGTACCCTGAGACGAAGTAGCATCATTGCCCAAGATGATCGACTCGTACGGTCCAATAGGCACCCGCGATGCATCTACCACTTGGTTGATCTTGTAGCGAGACTCTGTCCCAACCAAGTAAACGCGCGTATCTCTATCTCCTATCGAATCGTACACGTCGTGCAGATCAATCTCACTCAGCTCGTCCGTCAAATTGATGACAACCACCATGAACGAACCGTCCTTCAGATATCGGACAAACCCAAACACATGCTCGTTGAAGGCTTTCGATCGAAACGAACCCTCACGAAACACCCGATGGCGCCGCAGTTTGACAGCTTCCGTATACACCTTATAATGACTCCGGTCACCTTCGAGCTGTTTGCGAAGATTGTTTTGCCTGTAGTAAGGATACACCGGTAGCCAGGTTTTGTTGGCCTTAGAAAACCCAGCATTGAACGTATCATCCCACTGGAATGGTGTTCGTTGAGGATCGCGTGATTTCCATCTGTACTCATCCGGTCCTACGTTACAACCCTGCGGGTCTATGCTATCCTCCCAGGACATGTCGCGATAGTCGACCATCCCTATTTCTTCCCCATTGTACGTAACCGCAACTCCCGGTAGCGTCATCAGCAGGATGTTCATGGCATCGATTCGCTCCTCACCGTAGCGACTGCCAACTCTGGGTTGATCGTGATTTCCCAACACCCAGTTCGTTACCTTCCCGCGCGGCAAGTTTCCGAGCCAACGGTCGATGACGTACTTGAAGTCGCGGGCCTTAGAAGCCCCATTCAGCTCGCCGAGCAGGACAAAGTTAAACGGGAAGTGTGCCCGCTGCTCCGATCCATCGTCCGATTCATAAAACCGTAGTACCATATCCATGCTGGTGTATGCCTCTGTAAGCATGATGCTGCAATGAATGAAATTCATTAGAATGTCTCGCGCACATCAACGCACTCGCGCTCCACCATACACGGTGTCTGAACCAGTTTGTTCCACGAATTCGTCTAGCACCTTCCGCCAGTGTCCAATTACGTCATACGTCTCCAGCTGTGGAAACATAGAAACACATTTTCTCTTTGTGTATGGTTCGTGTTTCATTCACAACCGTACCGGCATACCAGATTGTTTGTGTAGATGTGATGCGTGTAACCGTAGCTCAATGGATCGGATGCGTCGTTGATAGGTTCGTCGCGAAACAGCGCATCCTCAAACATGTGGTTTATCGCATCGACCCGAAAGCCTGACGCTCCACGCGCCATCCAGAACGTTAGGATGTTATCGAACTCTGCGATCACTTGCGGGTTTCGGAAGTTTAAGTCGGGCTGGCCTACTTCGAACTGGTGCAGATAGTACGCCTGCCGGATGTCACTCCACTCCCAAGCCGAGCCGTAGAATACTGAGTTCTAGACAACAGATACAGATCTGTCATAGCTATCACAAGCTTTAATTCTCTACATCCGACAACTTACCCAATTGTTTGGAACTGCAGGTCGTGCCTGTCCTGCCACCGACTTACCCGGATGCCACACATAGTAATCTCGGTACGGTTCAACGCCCAACTCCGACTGCTTGAACCACCAATGCTCCGTACTCGAGTGGTTAGGCACGAAGTCTAGCACAATCTTCAATCCCAATTTCTTCGCTTCCGCGAACAGTTCCTCCAGATCACGGTTTGTACCGAACAGTGGATCAACTTCAAGAAAATCACTCACATCGTACCCAAAGTCACGCTGCGGAGACTTGAAGATGGGGCTTAGCCACGTCGCATCGATACCGGTGTCTTTCAGATACTGTAACTTTGCCGTCACGCCACGAATGTCTCCAACACCGTTACCGTCGGTGTCGTAGAACGAACGAGGATAGATTTGATATAGAACGGCCGTTTTCCACCATTCAGTGTCCGGTTGATCTTGGCCCTTGACGATGGACACTAGCAAACAACACACCGAACTGATGAACCAGCAATTCTTCCAACTTATCATGACCTTTATGTACACTGTCTAGAAATCAACTGTCTCGGTACAAACAGCTTCAGCAACCTGAAGAATGATCCGTATGGGGGATGTTTTTACTGCTTGAAAGACTGACATATGAAAGACAGGGGGTCCTTGATTAGATTATGCAGCCACAATCGGTGACATTCTAAACACTAACCTCCTCGCCTCTTATCACTCGATGCTCTTATCAAGCAGTTTATTGAAATTATAGCCAATAATTTGGCTACTTTCAAAAACATTGTCCCCATACAGATAAGATAAAATTAAAATCTTCACCTCAAATTCCACATCTTGCGTACCCTCGCCGTGGACGCACTCGCATTTGCTTTCGTTCGGTTTCGCCCTCCCGACGCACATACGAATGTGTGCAATTGCATGCGAAAATTGCGGTGCGTGTGTGCCGGCGTATCAATGCGAAACTTGCAACCCGATACTCCGGACCAGCTCGCATTGCGAAAGGGATATGATTGTAGGTGAAACAATGAATGCAACAATAAAAAAAAAACGACACGCGCGTATACTCGTTGCCTAGTTTTTGCGATACTCTCGGCAAGGGTTTGCTTCTCTCTCTCCCTCTTTCTCGTTTTAATTTTCATCCATTTTCGCCTCGAAAGCTTATTGAGTTTGTGGTGAAAAAATAAAAGGCCGAACCGAGGTCCGCAACGATTGGCACAGGCCCCCAGTAGCCCTTCCCGTTTCTACCTGGTAGTGCGTTTTTTGTTTTGTATTCGTTGCAGCGAACAATTAAAGAGGGATTTTATTTGGTCTGATAATTTGTTTAATTGTTTTATAATTGATATGATTAATTTTAAATACACGCATCGTGAGTAGTGTTTCGCTTGTTTTCTGTGTGTGTGTGTTCTCTCCGCTATATACATACAAATGATAGTAGCCTTTTTGCCGTTACGTTGTATCGATTAAACCGTGTGTGTGTGCATCACTTTTTTTCGGTGCGGGTTTGATAATGAACGAGAGAAACAGCAAAAACACAGTAAAATAACATCACTATCGGTTGTTCGATCCATTAGATAAGGCACGTAAAAATGGAAAATATGTTCCACTGAGGTCTGTTTTTTTTTTTTGGTTTAACCAATTTATTAAGTTCGATTGCATTCGCCAATAGTTGCAGTGCAGTTTGGACGAGCTTTCGTTCGCCGCGAGTAATGAAATTGTTGGAATTAGATCACTGCCGGGAATGGGGATCGGCTTGTGCACGGGCCACTGTTTTGTCTTCCGTTTTTATATGTGTTACTACTTCACATTCCACGCACATTCTTTGCACATCGGTATGAGTGTGGATTTTGCGAATTCAATATGGAAATTATGATGTTAGTTTATTCCGGGCTAATTTTCATTAGCATTTCGCAAACCCGCAACACGATGAAGGAGGCTTTCAAGTGTTTCGTCGGGTGCGAGCTTCTTGTCTCGGTTTTTTGTTGAAGACCTATACCGTTTAACCGACGCTGTGGAGTAAGGTAACGGCTTGAAGCCATTCGGAACTGGGCAGGAACAACTGTGTGCGGACGACTGTGTGAGGTTGGTAATTAAAGCTATGCTCACATCAACATTTGCGCGCGCTTCCCCAACTGCTGCCGTTCCGTTTCGTTCGTCATCGTCGAATGATGATTTCTACATGACTTTTAAGACATTGATTTAATAGTTGTATTGATCGAAATGCTCGTGTGTGTGTGTGTATGCGAGCGAGTCTTTAGCCTACTCGGGTAACGTAAATTGGGTACTCTTTTCGCAAGAAGACTTCAACGCCCTGGAGGCCCTGGTACTTCGTCCGCTCGCCCAATCGTAACGCAATCGGTAGCACTTAATTGAGGGTTTCATTGACACGGAATCGAACGGAATCGTTGTCGGTGTGCAGTATTATATTCTCTACTGAATCGGATCGAAGTTTCTGCTCGTCTTCAAAGTTGGCCCCATTTCGAGCGCGCCCCAAGACGCTCTAAGGAGAAGGATCTTTGCTAAACCGGGTAGCAATGGTACGGTGGCACAGACACACACACACACACCGTTTGTAGCCACAGCAAGTGTTTGTACTGTTGGCTTGGGTGGAAAGTGTTTTTCACCGAACTGCCGATGCCTTTCACAAATGCTGAAGACACCGGCAAACATCCACTTTAAACAATGGCGTTGGAAACACACAGTTATAACTTAATTTCCATACCAAACGTCTTGTTCGTTCGGCCCAACGAGCGTAAGGAACGCAGACAAAGCCGAGAGACACTCTAACGGTGCAAAAAGGGAAAAACTGGCTGCACAAACAGTAGAATTGCTGCTTCGAGGCAGCCAGACTCTTCCGGTTTGTTTGTGATTTCTTGTCCTCCGTGGATTGGATTGCGGATGGCTAGAAGTGTAGAGCAAAAATTAGTTGCAAGATCGTGCGTTGTGATGAGTGAATAATTCAGTAAAACATCGATTTAAACCGTTTGTCACACCTGCTGGAATCGGTGTTATCACTTGAAGTATAAAGCGCCGTATAGAAGTTTCATTCCTACAGCTCTTTGCAGAATGTTCATCACCATAATCCCTATAATGTTCATCATTACCGAAAACATGCTTTTCCTTTCATAACTCACAACACAAAATAGGTAGAAATATTTCAAAATTTTCCCTTATCGCAGTGCAATCTGTATCTGTAAGGTGAATTATGTCTTCTGTTCCTACCCCAAAATCTACGTCAATTGAGTTATTTTACTCAACTCCTTCCATCGGTACCGGAAGTGTAAAAGAAGCCACCGTCCTGGCAGACTAAAGGGATACACATTTTCTCGCAAAATATCCACTTTGATTGTCGGTTTGGTGTATCGGCTCGGAAACGTTTACATCATCATTTGGCTGGCCACCTAATTTGCTACTCTGTGCTGCACCCGATGCAAAATGTTTTAAAGCAACAACCCCGGAAGAGTTTTACTCGTATTTACGTGAAGTGTTTGGTACAGTTTTTGAAAATATGGTATCCGGAATAGCAACCGATCCTTCTTGAGCGGGTTGACGAATGGCTACTAACCATCGTAATAATGTACCCAGTATGTAATGATTGAATATTATGCAAATGTGTTCGGAAGTTGCCCCAAAACTGTACTACGGGAAGCCATTTTCTAGATTTTAAGTGTGGCGATCATATCTTGCTGTTGTTTCGATTGGGCGAAATGGACGAAAATACCTTCATCTGGTGCTATTATTTATGTAGGATTTGTTGCTCACTGTAAGGCACAATTCCAACAAGACTTCAAAATACATTTGAATTCTTGTAGTCATACAAAATGGTTTTTTATTTCTTCCTGTTCTTTCGGGTGACGTAAGCAGTATTGTCGTTATTGTTGTGCGTTGCGAAAAACTTTGACCATAATTTAACTATAAACAAAATCATTAAATCACATTATTACGAGCGCAATAATTGAAGAGGAAAGTTTCTTGGGTGGTTTCGTAAGGCGAATACAAGGAGCATAGCAATCAGAGCTATTCTTGGATTCCAGCGTTGATAGAACGATTGTGTCGCGTTTTAAAACGACAGTTGGAAAAAGAAAAATGATCATAAAAGAATGTTTATTTATATTCAGCGAGCTTTATTTATCAACATTAAATTTTTGAGTAGAAACTATACATTTTATAGCTAATAAATTATAACAGGCAACAATTTAAATGACTTCCTTCTTCATAAAAGCGATGTGAACAAAAGTAATGGAATAAAGGCGCATTAGTATTGCTAATAACTTCTCAGTTATTCATATTTGTTTGTGTGCCAGCTGCTCGAGTATAACCGTGACTTGAGCACTATAACTAGCACTATACTGTTGTCTAGTGCTCCTATAATCATATAATTATATATTTTCAATTAGACTTTATTAGAAAAAAATGCAATAATAATTTAAATATGACATTTAAGCATGTTAAAACGATAAATATAACATCCAATCAACGTGTTACTAGTTTTCGAAATGTTTAAAAAGTGAATTTAAAGAGAGTATATTAAATACTCACCCCAAACGTTACGGACGGCCTCAAAACAATCGACTCTATGCATAGGTCCGATTGTCGGCTGTTGTCGACTTGGTCTCATTTTGGTGTCTTTATTTACACACTGTGGAAGAAAATGGGGCGGCCCGGTGGTGTACACGATAGCGGCACCGGTCTCCACACGGTAGGACTGAGGTTCGAATCCCGTCCGGATCGCCTCCCCGTACGCATTACTGACTACCCAGCTACGTGTAAAAATAAGTCACAGAGAGCTAGCAATAGCAGGCCGAGACCTCACGAAGTTGTAGTGCCAAAGTAGAAGAAGTAGGAAGAAAATAACGTTTATTGATGGTTTGATCTTTTAATAAGTACAAAAACAAAATCAAGAAAGCAAGTCCCCATCTCCCTTTAATCGTTATCAACAAACCGAATCAATTTGTCTTTTAAATGCAAATGCGAATCACCGGCCCTAATGATCGTACCGTACGCATGTCTTATCCCGACCACAGGCAATCTCTTATAATAATACAAAGCTGATTGGGAACCATTAAGCGATAATTCGGCACCGACTGTCCCACCCTAACCTCCTTAACCCATTCCCCACCGTTCAGTTTCCCCCCTCGCCGGAGAAGCATTTAGTGTGTGGTATTATGCATTGCGGTCGGCTAAATTGCCGGTTGCGTACCAGAGAAATCACACATAAGTCACAGCTATAACACAATGGTTCACCGCCGAAAAGTTGTGGAGTGCCCCTTGTTTCAATTTTTCAATCAATTAAACTCCCCCCACAAACATACTGACACGCAATCGAACGCTAAACAGCACGCCAACCTTTCCAGGGAAAATGGGTGGAAAATGCATTCTCCAACCCCGGAAGATGGGGAATCGTGTGTTTGGTCAACCCCGAACCTCGAAGCGTGGTTCAATCCCACTAATTCGCGACCAAAATGCGCGTATCCCTGCAACCGGCAGTACGCCGTGCATGTGTCAAAACAGTTCCATCCGGTCGGTGTCCAAAGCCGAGGTGGTTCGAGGTGGTTCGTGGTGGTGTGAAAATTTTCCGTGTCCCACACCGTGTACGCTTCCGTGTGAGTGCATCCAATCGCCGCAGGGTGCATCGTCGGAAACTGTAGCTAATGTTTTGCATAGGACACGCTGTGTGCTTGAACCAGCCACAAAACAAAAACACTACATTGACGGTGTTTATCACACATTCAAAACAAATAGTTTCCTACACAAACCGTGTTCCGGTGTGCAGTTTGATGCGTCAAATTGGCTGTCAAGCCCTATTTTTGTTACCTTGAGATCGGGACTCCAAGCTCTCAAAGACAATTTGTGCTATAATTATGGCATAACATAAAAATTAAATTAATTGTACAAAAAGAAATGTAATATTTAAAACAACACAGCCCTTTTCTAACTAATTACATTTTGTCGCGAAAGTATTACACTCAAATTATACAAAGCTGCCCACTTTTTTTCCATTACCATTCTGGGCCGCTAACATCGGCAGTCTACGGTATAGCTACTTTTCACCAGCAAAAGGCCGAACCCTTTCGCGCGAGCATCAAAATCCTCCAGCTGCCAGCTGCATCCTCCAAAATGCAAGCAAGCGGCGTTGACGCTCCTGCACTGCCAGGATGCATGCTTTATCTTTAATTTTAATTAGGCCAAGAGCTCTCCACGGTGCATAGAGCCGCACGGTGCAAACCCGCGTCCCTTCACGGTCCCTCTGTCTGGCACGTTAGAATGGTGGCATCGTTTGGATGGGATCCTTGCCGTTTTTTTTTTTGTGCGCGCTGTTTTTCGTCAGCATTATTATTATTATTATGTTTCTCGTGCGCGTCAGCCGTCCGGCGATGGTTCGTTGCATCCTGCACCATCGTCAACGCCCGGGCCACACCGCTCTTGCCAAACCAGAAAAAAGAAAAACCGAAAGTTCTCCTCCCTGCCAGTCCCGGCTGATGGGGGCCAATCGGTGAGAGGAGGATTCGTTTTCGCCCATTTCGTTTTTCTATGCATTTTCGAGTGCTGTAAAATCGTTTCATTTTTGCAATCACATACAAAATTATCGTTCTTCCGACAGAGGGCCGCAACAACGCTCACCTCAGCTCTCAGTTTTTTAGTCAGAGGCTGATTCTGTTCAAGCTCATCTCATTTTTTCATTAGAATATTTTACCGACATGAATAGGGCGAAATAAAAAAAAGCACACGGTTCAAAAATAGATACCAGTACACTGGACAAAATAGGGAAAACCCGGCATCCTCATCATCGATCCTTTTCCTTCCCAAAACGGTCGACAAGGACGAACGTGGCTCATAGAAGGGCCGCCGGTTCGTCTGCTTCATTCAAAGCTTTTCCAACATTTCGGTTCCTGTTCCTGTGTTTTCGGTGGGCTGAGCTGAGTCTGGAGCAAATAAAATGACATGCAGGAAAAGCGGGAGTTTTTACTTTGATTTTGTTAGAACAGCCTATGAAGGGTCGTTTTCAATATTCGGCCCACGCCAGCATTAGAGGAACGAATTAAATGATGCAATTTACTGGCTGATGTTCTTGGGGATATACGATTTCGATACTCAAATTCAAAATTTTTACCACAAAACCGAAAATTAAAGCCAAAGAAAATGCATCCTATATCCACCACGTAAAGCTGACAACCGGTTTGCATTTGACGGCAACCATACCCACTCGACACAGTTATTCTATGTAAATTTCATACATTTTTAAGCAATTACGTACCCACCCGAACACCGAACACTGTGCAAAGGAGGATGCTAAGCTAAAAGGCATGGGTGAAGCTCGCAGAATATGGGTAGCACCGAAATGAATAGACACATGGAGCAACTTGAGTAGCACATAGAGCTGGAGCAGTAAAGTATGAATATAATGAACCCCTTTTTTCTGCTTCGATTCTTGTGATCGTCCCCCTTTTCGACTAGCTCTTGACAGCTGTTACCTGTATTAAAATTATGTGGAGATCTTTGTCACTGAAGAATGGTCCATTTTTTTAGTTTTCCCTCTCAATGATACTAGTGTTGGATAAATCTGATTCTCTTTCATGAAGCTGAATGAATCTTTGAACCGAATGAATGACTCTGAATCTGTATTATAAAGATTCATGAATCCCCAAAGATTCATAAATCTCAAAAGATTCATGTAATCCCCAAGATTCATGAATCCTCAAAGATTCGTGATCTACGAATTGATCGAACGAGTGGCGGATCGACCTAGGTGCGGAGGGACAAGCATTTTGTAAGGGGCCTCCTGGTTTCCTCGTGTACCGGGCCACAAGAGGCCCTTTTGCTACACAAAATATTAGTGTTGTGCTTAATGAATCTTTTCAAAAGAGTCATTCATATGAATCTTCTGTGAAGAGTCATTCAATTCAAGAGTCGACTCCTCCTGAATTCCCAAAGATCCATAAATCCTCAAAGATTCATGAATCCTCATATATTCATCCTATATATTGAATCCTATGAATCCTCATATATTCATGAAAATGTTTGTATCAAAGCGCATCAAAGAGCGGGGGGAAGGGGGGTGCAAAAGCCTTCTTGCGAGGCCCTATCACCTACGAAGCCCTCTTGGCACGGGTAGGGGAGGGGGGGGGGGGTCGACTTGAGATGCACGAATCTTTGAGGAATCATAAATCATTGGGGATTCATGAATCTTTTTGAAGTCGACTCATGAATTGAATGACTCTTCACAGAAGATTTAAATGAATGACTCTTTTGATAAGATTCATTAAGCACAACACTAATTGATACGCCCAAAAAGAAAGAAGAAAAGTCAGCCCTTATTATCCGTTCTCATCCGATTTCTCCTACAAAACTCTGGCCGGATTGTTAGAATGTCTTACGCTCGCCAGTTGAAACAATATCCGCCACTGTCCACCAGGAAATGACCGTTTGAGCAGGATATAATCACGGGGGGGGAAAAAAACGGTTCAATAATTGGCCATTATATTTATAGAATCGTACTGGGCAATAGAAGCAAGAACAAAAAACTGTTCAGCAATGAGTTCATTTCCTTATCCAAGAAACCAATTACTTTTTGCATTACAACAAGTCTCTTTTTTTGTTTTATGAATCCAGCAAGAAGCAAAAATTTTCAAATATCTGGTAAAAGCTTGAACTAGAACCTGCTAACCTGCAGTAAGAATCATAAGAAAAGAAATGTATTCATTATTTAATTATCGCATCACCGCGATGTACCAAACAGGATGCAAAGCGGTCCAGATGGCTTCCTAAGAATCGAGCGGTTGCGTACGAAATGGGGGGGGGGGGGGGAAGTGTGAAAGGGAAAAAAAAA
>KZ061917.1:159520-213932 GCA_002091835.1 Anopheles maculatus | reverse complement strand
GGGGGGGGGGGGGGAAATGATTGAAAGGAAAGAAATAACACACACAAAAGCACACCCGAGTTTGACCACGAGTGAGCCCATGGGGAGCAAAGCTAAAAAAATCACCAGTCATAGGAAATTATTATATAATGAACGTCTGAACCGGAAAACGGTGATGTGGATGCCGCTAGCCAGCTTTCGGCCCTGGCCACCGAACCGAAATTCGGATGGTCGGTACGCAACGCGCGCCCAACGCGCTCTGTTGTTAATCGTCTTATTTTATTATTATTATATTTCTCCCTTTCTTCGGGGGTTTGGGTTTCACAAAATTGTCTGCACGTGGGTTTGCTTCGGTAGACGTTAGTTGTAAATTGTAAGGAAGAAAGGAGCGTTTCTATTAATTTTAGAATGAATAGCCGGACAGTTTTTTAAAGGTTTTTTCAATTGTTTTTATCACGCAAATAAGTTAAACCTTATGTAAAATAAAAGCAAGAAACCCACACGAGACAACACTCGTGTCTACTTCATTAAAACCTTCCTTAAATCGATCTTGTTTTCTGTTTTAGTTTTATAATTTCTTCAATTTCCTGTCGAACCTTTTACCCTTTTTGGCTATTTTTTTACTCCAAACGATTCAAACTTCATCATAACCCACGAAAAAAAGGGGGTACATTGTCGATGCATCATGTTGACCCGGAAATCGTGCATATATTAATAGGTGGCACCAGCGTCTATCGCTCACAGAGAACATTCGCGCTGCCCGGGATTGACCTTCAGCCGGTCACCGTTCTATTAAATAAAAATTCTTTTAAAAAAACAAACAGTTTTAGAACATCCGGGTTGGCGGGTCGGTCGCATCGAAAGCGCGATATGCATATCTTCCGCGCTACCGAAAAACTGCATTTGTGTGTCTTCCGCGGTGTCTTTTTCCGCGCTGGATGCACCGAACCGAAGGAAATTAGCTTTTCGATCAAACATGCGCCCGTCCGAAAGGCGCCGGCATTTAAATGTGTACCGCACGCTACAGGCACGACATGCTCGCCCCGGTATGTCACGAAGTGCCAGCGAACACACACACAAAAAGAGCGTCCTTATCAGTAGCGTGAAAGTAGCAAAGAAGCAGCAGCGAAAGAAATGTGTCTTGGACGGAAAAGCAAAAAAAAAAAACACGGTGGAAATGCATTTATTTTATTTTATATGCAGTTGCATTTTCTTTTCCCCTGGTTTTGGTGAATGCAGTTTTTGGGGGCGTGAACTGGAACCAGGGTTTGTGATGGTTTGTGTCTTGTCTCGCGAACGCGAAAATCACCCATCATCGGCTGACGTGTAATAAGAAATTCTACATTTCTTTTCCTTGTCAGCTAGCAGTAGTTGGTTTGTTATTTTCGCTTTAGTCGGCCAGTCTTACCCAGGCAGAAGAGGCTGGTGTGCTGGTATGACAAAATATATTATAGCGCGTTTGTCTGAATGTGCTGAACGAAAACTTGGGTGTGGGAAGTTTGGTTTGCCATTGCAAAAGTGCATCTGCAGTGTCACTGCAATTCGTGAAACTCGGTCGCGATGAGGAGTATTTGGTGTAGTTGTTTGGCAAAGAATTGGAGCTCGGCAAAGTGCATTATTTTTCATTAGATGATTGCACAAGAAGCGTGTCGAGCGTGTGTATCGATTCAACGGTAGAAAATGCATTGAAAACCGTACTTTATATTTTAAAATAAAAAAAGGCAACATTTCTCAAGCTCGCTCATTGATTCGCTTTTAATTGCAAACGTCCGTACAAATCTCGGCAAACGGCATGGTACCACAATAACCGAGAGCATTTACGAAAGGAAGCAGTATACGGCAGGGCCGTGTATTGCAACAAAAGACTTGATCGCACCGGTGCATAATTGCTCGCAATGGGTTACGGCCCATTATGATTAATTAAATCGCTTCATAATTATCATCATCAGCGTTACCAAATTGATGTGGCGCATGAGCGCGAGGGCACGGGACCACTCAGTCACTCGCCATCATTGTTTACATCATATAGTACGTGATGTTTATTTCTTTCATTTTTAGTCCCCCCCATCCGCTTTCTTCCCCCCAGCAGACCCTCCCAAACGCAGCAAGAGTCCGGGCAATCCCGTTGCACTTCCTGAGGTGAAATAAGATGCGGAAATGAGGTCGATTTAGGGGTTAATGTTGAATTGAAACTCATTTCTACAGCTTGCCTGCACGGTGCCGGTACACAGTATTATGCTTTTACTTATACCTTTCCCTCTCTTTCTCTCGCGTTCATCTCGTTTCAGGTAAGCGCAAAGAAACAATTTTGTTGGACCCCATTTGCTACAAAAACGCTTTCGTTTAAAACCGTTTCGGAACTTCACGATTCAAGAGCAAGATGAGTATCGGCTACGTGTAAAATGTTTATCTTGTACTTATCACACATCAGTGACAAACACACACACACACGCATAAAGACATCTTAAAAGTGCATCGAAACATAATATCCGTCTCGTGGCAGCATAATTTTCCCGGGTGAAAGTCCCGTTTCCCGGCGAGCGTACAATAAGTCGTTAAAACAGCCCCCCGAAACCCCACGATGCGTGGCACATAAACGTTTACCATAACACAAATAATTCGCGGCATTTGCTGCGCCTAGACCAAAAACTTCACACAAAAATCCCCAACCCCACGGAACTATAATTCCTGTCGCGTCATTTGTCAAGTCATAAAATCACAGTTTTAACCGTGCTTACCGCTGCTGCTGCACATGTGTTTCCGTTTTTTGTGTTGTTCCCGGGAAAACGTGAGGATGAACCATTCGGTGTTCGGCAAAAGTTTTACGAACCATCCGATAATGTAGTTTCCCGCGTGGGGCACAACGCACTAATTCGCCTTCCTATTAGTTTCAAAAGAAATGGAAAACAAATGAGCAATGACAATCAAAACTCAAGCGGTGTCCTGTGGTGGAGGATATTTCTTTATTCGGCGAAACAATCACCACGTACCACGGTTAGAGAATAACTTCCACACTAAAACTGGCCCCTAGCGTACATAGTATAAACGGGGTTTGAGGTTTGAGTGCACAGATTCAATTTTATGATCGGTAAACTTTAATGGTAGCGTCAATTTGTTAACGCTTCTCACGCACGCGCTAAGGCCCGACCCCGTTAGTCGGCCGAATCGGTCGTTTCGAGGTAAAAACCGAATCATTTTCCACAGTCAGCCGGGCGCAATGGAACATAAAAAGTGCTGCTAAGAGTACGAGAAATATATTTATATAAACCATTAAAATTATGGAACGCAAAGTACGTGGCATACTAATGTAACAGTGCCGCATGAGGGTCGTTAAAAGTTGAGCGAGTAATGTTTGTTGCACTGTTGAGGTTTAGATTTTTTTTAAGGCAATTGTCTGTCTGGTACACTGAACGAGCTTCCCATTTTAATGTGCTTGATAAACATGCTTTTTTATATTGTATTAATGTATAGCAGTCAAGTGAGATAGACCCGACAAATTCTAGCCTGTGACCTGAGGTACTCTAATAGTCTTTTTTAACTTCCCTTTTTTCTACTTCAAAAATTAATGCACCGGAAGAAGAAATATTAATATGCAAACATTAAGAAAAATAGTTCACAAATAACACACCAACCGGTAACGGCCAGTCATACCGTTGCGCCATTCATACGCCCGAGCACTATTAATAAGATAACAGTAAAACCTTCAAAAGGGAACAAATCTCGGTGAAAAACAACACCAATTACAACTTCCGACCGGCCTCGACATCTCGACACGCGGGAAGTCTTCAAGATGTCTTCCCCTCCACCCAAAACCATCACCAGGTCGGTAAACTTCAATTGCGTATGTTGGTTCGGCGGGGCGCAAGATGATTACCTCTCCCGTGTGTCCCGTGTGACTGGTGAAAATGGCGCGCAATCGCGCATTTTCGACAAAATGTCAGCAGCATTCCCCGTCCTTCATTTCCGGAACTGCTATAGAGAGCCTCGAGCAAGACCGATTCGATAATTTTCCACCCATCGCCCGGGTACCCACAGACAATTGTGTGGTGCCCTATTACCCGGCCCGAGATCATTAGGCTGAAGGTGGCCAAAAGCTGTACGGCATTTCGTCTCATTTGTTGGTGGAGAACGAGAGAAAGAGGGAGAGAGAGAGAGAGAGCAAGGGAAACTGAACCCGGGGCGGAAGATATGAGGTGAATCGGTCGAGTCATCGTTGTTTATGTTTGCCAGGTCCGGTGTGTTCGCTTGAAATTCGTCTTCAAATTCCGTGGGCCGCCGGTCTCGTCGGAAGTTGTAATCGGGACCGGGGAATTACTAACCCCGGCGTGCCCTTACAGTTAAACGGTGGGAGAGGGAGAGGAGGGAGAGAGGAGGAAGGAACTGACGTCTAGTGAGGGCAACGATGAAAGTCGGCAGCTTGTTCATTTGTCTCGTGGGTTTATTTTTTCGGTGGTTGTTACGTTTTGCTCATATGCTATGAATCATGTAGTGCAGATTAGATACTTCCTCTGTTCTATTTTGCTATGAATTGGATGTCCAAGAAAAAAGAAGACGTAGCTCATTTGTTTATGAGGATCTTCCTCTAGATCGTAGCATAAAATATATCCAATTCATACGATGATCTTGACTGCTCTAATGAGAAGCTTTCGATCGGTCCAGTTGTTGAGGTAATAGCGGTGCGTTCGAGGATTGAATCTCATCTGGAGTGTTCCTCCGTAGTGAGGACTGACTATCCAACTACGTGGTATCAATAAGTCTAGTAAGCCAATAGATGGTCTGGATCAAGAATGGCCTGGTCTGGTCTGGTCAGGAATAAACCCAATGTATTAATATGTCTTCTATCAAGAGATCTAAATTAATAATGTCCACATGATCCAACCCATGTCTCTACTGGCTGGACATCTGTAACTACATGTTCCAGTAATCTACGAAGTTGATCTTGCATACATATGCTAGAAACTAGAACTAGACTATACATACTGGGTACTAGAATTTCACCCTAGTACATGTACTTCTCAAGAAGTACATGAAGAATTACTTTACCATTCCTCATAGATGCGTAGTTTTGGTCCATTCGGAACCTATTTCGTGCCGATCACAATCTCCCGTTTAGCGTGTGCCCAATTGCTTCAAATCGTTTCATTCGCCGAACGACTTTTCCACGCAATTCATTTATATTAAGCTTTAAAAGTCGCATAAATTTAAAAGACACCGAAAAAAAGGCTTACATCTCGTCATCATCATCATCATCATCGTCGTGATCACTATCACCATCACCATCTCCGTTGCGTTTGCCGCCATTTGGTCAGCCAGTAAATGTTGCCATCCCCATCGCCCACCACACCAACGTTACCCCCTTCGTCTAAGTCATCTTACCGACGCACAACACAAGTACGATTGTTTATCTTTCGCCCGCGAACTGCGAGTCTTGTTGTTGTTTCTTCCCTTTGGTACTGTTTGCTTTTGTGCTTTTTTTGTATGTTGTTGTTGCCGTTTGCTTCTTTTCTTTACGATGAAGTCACCCAGAAGGAAACAGCTTTCCTGGACCCGTTGTTAATGGAAGAAGTTATTTGAATAATTTACCAATAATAATGACGATTATTGTTATTGAAATATTAAAACAAAATCTACGGAAAGTCCCCTCGGGAGAAGAAGGCGTTTAGGAGGGAGTTCGAGTGTTTGAATGATGGGGTAGGGTTGGTTTTCCACTATAAAAACGCGCCCAAGACTCGCACCGCACAAGAAGGCGGCCACCCTTACAAACAATGAGGTGCGTTCCAGTTTTTGGGTCGCCTCTTTTCATGACAAGTCGAAGTGGGCCTGTTTTTTTGTGTGTGTTCCTTTCGAAACGCCGAACGAGCGGTGTTTCGTTTCATGTGCGTTTTTTTTAACTGTTTTGCTTTACTTTATCGTCAAGTTGTTGTCTCCGGTAGAGAGATGTACCCTTCTCTTGTTGTTTCGCCACCTTCACATCGGACGAAGGAAGCGAATAAGAAACCGAGCTACATCATGTACCCCGCCATTGCGCCACACCAAGCTTATCTTTTATTATTACCTCTTTTTCCAACTTTTGATCTAAATCTAAACCTTCGCTTGCGTCTTTCGCTATTTTGCTTTTGCGCGATACCGACATAAAGTTATTGTCGGTGTGTGCACAGGCACGCTCAAGCTGTAAGGAATTGTGTAAAAAGTGAGTTGAAGTTATGGCCACATGGGAGTGAGTTTCCAATAATTGCGACGGATGTTTCTTTGCTGCTAAGAAGGGTGAAGTTAACTAGTTGCAAAATGCTTTGATGAACCTAGCTCTGTTGACTTGAGTGTCTTGTTTTCGGAACATGGTCTTCGAGATTTGAGGTATTGAATTACTGCACATAAAGAATAAAATTTTGTTGAAAAAGCGAATCAAAAACATTCCAAAAGTCGAAAATCCTGCAGAGCCAACACAACCACCATCCATACAAAGCTTCGGGGGAAGTTTCAAGCACGTGTTGACGTGTCGAAGTGGTTCGCCAGTGTGCATCACCACAGAATAATAACAATAATGCACGCGTGAAAATGCGAGGTGTTTCTTCCCCCATTAAATAGCTACTCGTTTTTCCCTATTCACCGTGCGCTTTATGCTGCACGAGATGAGACACTTTTTTATGGTAATGTAGAACGATGAGCATACCAGAACAAAGGTGAAAAAGAGTGATTATGAACAACGGAGCGGTTTTGTCTGAAGGAAGCAGGGCGAGAATGTAGATAGGAATGTGAAGCGTCAAACGTTGAAGTGCCAATCTCTAGCGTGGAACAAAGCAAGTACATAAGATAAATGAAGGTAAAGAAACTGAATCTGTCCTAGATTTATTTTAACCATTAAATGGTACAATTAGACGGTTATTTTACACATGTTACGAAATGCTGTTGATGTCATATTTTTCTAAGTCACAAACTCGTACCGACCATATCTCGCCTACGGTGCAGCGTTCGAACACATTAATTAACACCTTAAATCAATAATATGCTAAGCTCGCATGACACGGAAACAGCTTCAAATCGAAATCCAACTTTCTCTTGGGCAATAATTTAATAACAAAAACACAAGAACTATCTAAGAGGGATGGTTGTTTAGCGTCGCATTAGCTACGGCTATCGGCCCACCATCCATACAAAGCTTCGGGGGAAGTTTCAAGCACGTGTTGACGTGTCGAAGTGGTTCGCAGTGTGCATCACCACAGAATACTAACAATAATGCACGCGTGAAAATGCGAGGTGTTTCTTCCCCCATTAAATAGCTACTCGTTTTTCCCTATTCACCGTGCGCTTTATGCTGCACGAGATGAGACACTTTTTTATGGTAATGTAGAACGATGAGCATACCAGAACAAAGGTGAAAAAGAGAGATTATGAACAACGGAGCGGTTTTGTCTGGAGGAAGCCGGGCGAGAATGTAGATAGGAATGTGAAGCGTCAAGCGTTGAAGTGCCAATCTCTAGCGTGGAACAAAGCAAGTACATACGATAAATGAAGGTAAAGAAACAGAATCTGTCCTAGATTTATTTTAACCATTAAATGGTACAATTAGACGGTTGTTTTACACATGTTACGAAATGCTGTTGATGTCATATTTTTCTAAGCCACAAACCGTACCGATCATATCTCGCCTACGGTGCAGCGTTCGAACACATTAATTAACACCTTAAATCAATAATACGCTAAGCTCGCATGACACGGAAACAGCTTCAAATCGAAATCCAACTTTCTCTTGGGCAATAATTTAATAATAAAAACACAAGAACTATCTAAGAGGGATGGTTGTTTAGCGTCGCATTAGCTACGGCTATCGGCATACACTATAATTATGCATCCGTTCTTAATTACAAACACACGAAACAAGACGTGCAATCGTTTCACAGAGCACCGGAAAAATAGGCAGCAGAAGAAGTTTTGAAATTCATATTGCACCCGGTTGTGAATGCGTGAAACGGTGTTAAACGGTCGACACGCGTTCCATAGCTATTGTGTGCTATCTATTGCTGTTTTACAGTCGTGTTCTGCTAAGGCCTCTATATATGTGCGTTATACTAAAGTTTTGTTTCTCTTGACTGTCCTAGACATAGACTTACTAATAAGTGAAGTATAAAATAACCTTTTTTGAGACACATTTGACAGATTTGATTCCAGATAGTGGCAAGCATTACCGATTCTTCTATCTGCCAGGCTCTCTTAGGCCCTCCTCAGTACGTGTATAGTACTTCAATCCGTACATCAGTAAGTTTAAATACATGAAACTTTGCATCCCCAGCTATTTATTTATTTTTTAACGATCCTTGGCCCAACAGAAAGCATGCTCCTGCAAGTCAGTTGTAAATCTTTCCACGTAAAAGCGTCGTGATTTCCCGTTTATCTGCTTCTTCTGTAGGGCGGAGATTTGAGAGAAACACTCAACTCGCTGTGAAAGACGCTGTTCTACCCCATACTATCGCTCGGGATATAGGATGCTGGTGTTAAGCACTCCGGGGTTGCAATCAGGCACCGAAAGCAAAACCACCAATCGACCACCAGATTCACACTCACTCTCCATATCTCTCTCTCTCTCTCTCTCTCTCTCTCGCTCTCTCTCTTGCTTGCCATTCGCCACCGAGAGTAACCCCAGTTGGCGTCGCGTGATTTCTCGATAGCGCCATAATCCTTGGACGAGAACGTTCGCACTACACCGTGGAAAACGGATCCTTATCAAGGCAATCAGGTGGTAGTGGCAGTACGCCTGAAGGGATTTTCTTCTCACTTCCCGAACCCACGAGGGGGTTCCTCCTCCCGGAAGGCGGTCAAGGAGTAGCATCGCAAAGGAGCGGCATGATAGAACGATTTTATTATGTATAAGGATCACGTCGCAGGACAGGTCGCCCACGCCCGCACCTGTTGACTTGGGGCACCAACCGGAAGACACATAGTCGTCGTCGACGGACTGAAGGAGACCGCCTGGAGCACGCGCCGAACGCTTGTGCTTCGCCGGCAACGACTAGACGGTGGCTAGACATTGTGACGTTGGGCAAATGAAGCGGGACACACCACGAGGCTTGGGTGATGTGAAATATAACCGGTTCCCTGTTGGCCGAGATGGGTAGCGGCTTAGCTGTTGCCTCCAATCTTAGCTTGCTAGTTTGTGGCTGTTTCTCCAAATTCTTCTCACCCTAAAGAGTATGTGTGTGCGTGTGTGTGTCACACCGCCACGACCATCAAGAGAATCCATGCTGGTAGTAGATTGCTAAGTGACCCTGATTCGAACTGTGTGGATGAATGTGATTCAAACACTTCACACCTCGTGACACAATGTTTTACGTTTTTTATTCGTCTTCTGCCCTTCTTATGAATTTTTTAACCTATTTGCTTACACGTTTTGATGGGGAATAAAACTTCAAGCTCTGTTTCTTGCAAAACAAAGTCTGGTTCGGGTGAAAATCTCACCTCGCTTCTTGAGCAAACACAAAAGCACAACAAAACATCCGTCCGACTAGCCTCAGCTGCCAGACGGCCAATCGTTCGAGAGCGTTTAACGTTTTGTTCTGCCACCGTCACCAACTGCCAATGAAACACCGAAATACCGAAATGTTTGGTTAAGTGTTTCTTGACAAACAACTCCACCACACAGCAAGTAACTAAACACGCACGTGTTAAGCATAATGAGCTTAATGCTGATTGCAAGAAATTCGTTCGCTCTGTACCAAGTCTGGCCCGATATCTCTGACAGGCCGTGTTTGATCAGCAGATCGTCCGGAGCCTTGGAATGTTTTCGATGATACCCCACAAATCAGCACAGGAATTTTCCATTCTCAATTTCTGGTCCGCGTGCGTTGCATTCATTAACTGGTTTATGCAACATTGAAGTAGCTACTTAACCGGGCTGTTTAAAAAAAGCGTTGAAGTAGAATATTTTATGGCACGCTAACGGGAACGGTGCTGGAACGCTGTCAATTACTCAGACAAATCATAATCGACCCGGGATGCGTAAACTGGTTAGTACATTAATTGTGATTTTGATTTTCATCACCCGTTCACCGTCCGGTTTTTGCGGTGAGACGCGTTTCTAGTATTAGCGCTAGCTCGATTATTATATTCACATTTGCCGGCAGCATGCAACATAAATCATACTTAGCAAGCAGGTGCATCTTGCTCCCGGTTAGTTTTTTTTTGTCTGTTGCTCCCGAGTAACATTGCTGCTGGCTGGAATCGGTTGGAATGCTACTCTCCACAGCTTAATCTACAATCTGTGCGAGAGTGTTACAGCTTTATCGGGCTATTAACGACATTCCTTGCAATCGACAAATGGACCTGCTTTGGGGTGTTGAGATATGTCTTTGCAATAAACTAATCGCTTTTATCTGATTGACCCAACCGAAAAGCAACTGGAGGGCGGAAAAGCAAGCATTAGCATTCCGTGAAGCTGCGGAAGGAAGGAACATTAAATAATTTATTTTATAGCAGGCGTTACGTAACGCACACAGCGTGATGCTTTCTGTTCACAGAAAATGTATTAGTTGAGCTCTATCTTCAAGCACTTTTAACTCATTTTGGAGTTGCTTTTACCACTATTCACTTCGACAATTTTTTCGAGCTGTGTTTCGGACTCTGAAATTAGAAAATTGTATTACTTTTTTAAGGGTTTTATTTTCTTCGTCGATATTCTCCATATTTCTCCTATTCTCTATTCTCTCCTCGTACACACAATATCAATCTACCAAAATTTTGGAACGGAAATTGAATCTAGATAGTGCACTTTTCTCCCAAAAATGTATTTCAAAATTTGTTACTTGGGTGCTCCAATGTAACAAAACGTTTATTTTTATTTTTATCACAGACAAAATTTGATTCCTAAAATTAAAAGCCAGCAGAGAGCGCAGTTTTGGAACTAGAACTATTGGCAATTTCCTGTCACATATGTTGTACTAGAATGTATGGAGGAAAATCTATAAAAAAAAAACACTGTTGATTGCTTTCATTCAGCGATAGTCCGGATAAAAAAAGCGAATGGTGAAAACTCTCCATTCAGCACGGGTCAGAAATATTGTGCTAGATGTAATACCGGCCACACTTTCCATCGTGCCGACGGCCGCTAGCTGCTGGCCTCGTTCTAATTATATTTCGCTAATGATTACAATAAATTATCGTCAATCGTTTGCCGAAGCGTTTGCACCGAGCGCCAAGAAAACGGCAAACTGCATTGTTCCCTGCCGTCATCCGTAGCCGTGGTGCAGTTTATGTGCATATTTAATTCAAAAAGTTGCAACAATGGTATAATAAATGTATTCCCCTCCTTTCTCCACCGCATGTACCACCGCACACACACACCGCATCTCGAGTTGGGAGATGCAAAATCGCGAAAACCCGAACCGTGGCCGCGCTCCGCATTTCGAAGACAAACAATGAGCTTATAAATATTAGATAATGTAATGTACCGCCACGTCGTCGCCGGTTGCCATCCTAATCGTGTGGCTAAACCACCAACAGCACCGAACGGGTCTTAAATCCTTTCCCGTCGCACTACAATCTACAATCTGTGCGAGAGTGTTACAGCTTTATCGGGCTATTAACGACATTCCTTGCAATCGACAAATGGACCTGCTTTGGGGTGTTGAGATATGTCTTTGCAATAAACTAATCGCTTTTATCTGATTGACCCAACCGAAAAGCAACTGGAGGGCGGAAAAGCAAGCATTAGCATTCCGTGAAGCTGCGGAAGGAAGGAACATTAAATAATTTATTTTATAGCAGGCGTTACGTAACGCACACAGCGTGATGCTTTCTGTTCACAGAAAATGTATTAGTTGAGCTCTATCTTCAAGCACTTTTAACTCATTTTGGAGTTGCTTTTACCACTATTCACTTCGACAATTTTTTCGAGCTGTGTTTCGGACTCTGAAATTAGAAAATTGTATTACTTTTTTAAGGGTTTTATTTTCTTCGTCGATATTCTCCATATTTCTCCTATTCTCTATTCTCTCCTCGTACACACAATATCAATCTACCAAAATTTTGGAACGGAAATTGAATCTAGATAGTGCACTTTTCTCCCAAAAATGTATTTCAAAATTTGTTACTTGGGTGCTCCAATGTAACAAAACGTTTATTTTTATTTTTATCACAGACAAAATTTGATTCCTAAAATTAAAAGCCAGCAGAGAGCGCAGTTTTGGAACTAGAACTATTGGCAATTTCCTGTCACATATGTTGTACTAGAATGTATGGAGGAAAATCTATAAAAAAAAAACACTGTTGATTGCTTTCATTCAGCGATAGTCCGGATAAAAAAAGCGAATGGTGAAAACTCTCCATTCAGCACGGGTCAGAAATATTGTGCTAGATGTAATACCGGCCACACTTTCCATCGTGCCGACGGCCGCTAGCTGCTGGCCTCGTTCTAATTATATTTCGCTAATGATTACAATAAATTATCGTCAATCGTTTGCCGAAGCGTTTGCACCGAGCGCCAAGAAAACGGCAAACTGCATTGTTCCCTGCCGTCATCCGTAGCCGTGGTGCAGTTTATGTGCATATTTAATTCAAAAAGTTGCAACAATGGTATAATAAATGTATTCCCCTCCTTTCTCCACCGCATGTACCACCGCACACACACACCGCATCTCGAGTTGGGAGATGCAAAATCGCGAAAACCCGAACCGTGGCCGCGCTCCGCATTTCGAAGACAAACAATGAGCTTATAAATATTAGATAATGTAATGTACCGCCACGTCGTCGCCGGTTGCCATCCTAATCGTGTGGCTAAACCACCAACAGCACCGAACGGGTCTTAAATCCTTTCCCGTCGCACTACTCTTTTACCACAGACTCTCTCTCTCGGAAAGGTCGGCCAATTTTCTTCAAACGAACCGCGACCATTTGTCAAGTGTTCGAACCGAGAGCTTCACCGTATCGGGACTGTTTGCCACCTGTTTGTCTTCAGACCGGGGCCCTTTGGATGGTGATGCTGCTGCCGACACGAACGCGGCTACTCGAAAGGGCGTCCATCAGTCCGGATGTTGGTCGGTCGCAAATATCTTCCAAGCTGTTCCCTGTCCGCTTCCGACCAACCAACACCCCCGGTTGGTCTATCGGCCCTTCTGCTGCTTAATGATGTGTTTATAGGGAGATTGTTTTACAATAAATTTACATACAACGCATTTGCATAGATGGTGGCCTGGCTGCCCGACTCATGTGCTGCATGTTGCGTCAGGCCGTACCGCACACCGGGCACGGTTTTCTTAACAGCTTCACATTCATCAATCAGTAACGAGCGAGTGGTTTTAAAGAATCGATCATTTTTGCACATTAACCACCCAAGCAACGAACCATGAAAACGGCCTCTTTTCATCGGTGTGGCCCAATTGTTACGCCACTTTGATGCGAAAAAATATCCCCCTTCAATGTCTTAATGATTAACTTTGTATTTCTACATTGTAATAACACTGTACACATGCATCAAACTAGAAAATTATTAATATTCTTGTATGAAAACCATGTTGTAAACCATTTTGAAACATTTTATGTCGTTATACGTTCCTCAAGAGAACCCTTTTCCAATCTAATCCAACATGCCCCATTTGAAAAGCATAGCGTAAAACACGCGGCAAATGCAAACGACTCGTGAAAAAGAGGTAGTTAAAATGTATATAAAAATGTACACAAAAATAATATACAAAAACACACTCACACACACCTAAAAACAACAATTACCTTCCCAGCACCGGAGGAAGTAGTGAATAAGAAATGGCTTTCATTTATCATTGATACGGCGAGGCAAAAACATGCATTCCTAACCATTTTCTCTGCACCGAGGAGAGTGCTTTTCCGTGTGTTTTTCAGCTTCGTCCGAGCTTTTTTTTTTGTTCGTTGTTTCGTTAAAAATATACTAGAAGAGAAGTGCGCCACAAGTCGGGCTAAAGGGGGGTTTTTTTTTTTTTGAAACGTTACGAACATGTTGTGTGGAGCTGTGGGCAAATAAATCATACATATAGTGTACAGCGTTGTAAAATAAAATACGTACAACCGCCTAGCCATAGACCTGGTAGCACCGAGGTATTGGTGGGCAATTTTTTGTACTGCATCTTCTATTCATTTTCCACGACGAACCGCATGCAAGGTTGTAAGGTTTGATTTGGATATGTCAAAAGAAGGCCTCGCACCAAAAACTCCCGGAATATGGCCATATCCGTACCGAACGAGCTGTGGATAGAGAGCGAGAGAGAGGATAGTGTGGAGGACTTGTAATCATTTTCATATCAACTCTCACACCATTAGATACGGAGCAAGCATTTTCCGAGTACCCAACCCGGGGAGCTGTAGCCTGCCCAATCTACCAGGCCCAAGTTTGGTTGTGATGGTTTTGCATACATATATGGTTGCGATGTGCAGCAAACTGACGGGAACCGATTGCCCCAACCTGCAAGCTAATTCGCAAACCCCGGTTCGCGAACCAATCAAGCAAGCAAGGACGACTCGGCAGACCGTTGCGCCTGCGACTGAAAAGACTTTTCATTAATCATTCATCAAAACATATTTAAAAACATTTTTTCTGCTGAAATATGCAGCCACGTCGTCGTGTACGTCGTGTGTTCCCCGGAATGCTCCGCTTTCCCACACCGGCCGTTTTGAATGTCCTAATGTACGGCTTTTCACCGGCGTGTTGGCACTTTTGTGAGTGCCCCCTCCACGAACCAAAATTCGAACTCGGTTTCGGGTCGTTTTCGTCAGTACGTGGAAGAACTCTCCGATGCATGTACTATGGGGCCCGTCCTTTCGTTCCGTCTAAGCTCCGTCCCGTTCCGCAAAGAGTGCCGAGAATACGGACAGAAATTCTAGAAATACGACCACAGCGACATGGCGCGAATCGCGAAACGATAGAGCCTCAACCCTCCACTTGCGGACGGTCCGGCGTACACGTAACCCCTAAACATCCTTCTTGTCCGTGTCCGTGATTTTGCTGGTCAACAAAAACGACGTAAAAATCGGTCCCGCATCGGTCCCGGGTACCGTGGCCGAAGACAACAAACGGCATCGGGAATGAAAGTATCGATGTGTACGACGCTGGGGTACAGTAAGCAGCAGGAAGTTACCGGCAAACCGAACGGATGACCGGACCACGTGTATGATGCGCGTTTTGGTGATGTGTTCGTACGTTCATAATTAATAACATGCCACTGAAAATTGCAAAAACCCCAACGATGCCTACACCCGGCTGCACAAAATTGCCGTTCGTCGTCGTTCGGGCTGGCTGTATTTAATACCCGGGGAAATCGATCTTATAACGATGGCGCTTGGGGGGGGATGTTTTAGAGCATGTATAGTAAATTTATCAATAACTTATCAAAAGTTCTTTCATCGAACTGAATGTCCGGAGCAATCTGCTCGAAATTGGTGCGCGGACGATACGCAAAATATTTTATTCAATTCACGTCTACATTCTCATTCATGCTTAAATTATTCGCTTCTTTCTTGATCTTTTTTGCTCCTTCTCGTAATCTATAAATGTATGCATCTTACCCTATTCTTAAATATAAGTTAAAAAACAGAGAGAGAAAAACACAGGAAGTAAGAAACCTCGACGCCCCATAAAAGATCCGGACTTATCGAAAAGGGCTTTATCCGTTTTTCTCGCCGTCCGGACCGCTTCTGGACCTTCGATCCGTTGGAAATAAAAGATGTAGAGCGAAAAGCGAAGTGTGTTTAATAAAATATCCGGCCAGGATTAATTATGGATGCGTTTCGATTCCTTCGCCCAGCCCACAGTGACGTCCGACGGTCCTGGTGAAAGAAAGCCACGAATGGAGCAAGAAAGTGTTGTGCAGCAAGAAATAAAAAACAAGAAGCGGACATCAAATATTGACGATGGTAAAGCTCGCTGGCAGTTCCAGTACGCACCATTTTGCTTTGCACCGATGCATGATTTATTTTTAACCAATAAATATGAGTTCCCTTGGTGCACTTGGTTTCAACCAGTTCCGATTTATGCATCACTTTCAACGGCACACGCCTGATGACCTGATTTGCTGATATCCCGGCCATCATTCTTAGACGCGTCACGTGGAAGTTGTGAAGCCATTCCAAACGTCAAGCCTTACCAAGACCGACAGCTTTGACACGACGGTCGCGCTCATAACGACAAGCGAGAGAGCGCTCTGTGGTGGTGGTGGTAGTGGGCCATTAGTTGATTTGTGTCATCGTGCGCATGCAATTGTAATGGTGTAATTATTAATTTAATTTCAATTATCATTCGCAATGGAAACACAGTCACTGCCAACGACGGACGGTTTTCTCCGGTTTTGCTAATTGTCCGACGGCCGGCTACCGGAAACCGGAAGAAATGTAAACCGGATGATGATGACGACAAGGCGTTACGACAGCGTGCATCGGTCATAATAATAATGGCTCCGTAACTATTTGCGCTCAAGGGTGGGGGGGGGAGCGTTTTCAAGTGAAGTGTCTCATGTCCTCCAGAAATCCTTGAGAACGTGGGCTGAAACATCTTCAAGAAACTTCGATGATCTTCTGATGAGCATCTGATGAAAGGAACGGTTTGCGAAACTGTACCACCTTCGGGTGCGTTTCTGTCCAATGAATTTCCATCGACAATTCATCGAAGATGGTAGGTTTCTTGAATGGTCTTTAATTTCAATAAACGTCTCAATTAACAACCATCCGCAATTGGACAGCTGTTTCATCCTGAAGGGAGAGGCCAGGGAGAGAGAGAGAGAGAGCGAGACTATTGGGAGAGGTGTGAGGAACTTCCGCTCATAAATGGTTAAGTTTACGGGAAAACATCTGACTTTATTGATATTGCCTCATGATATCCATCACGATACGGGAAACCTGATCAACTGTTGATCGCCTAGATGAAGTTCCTGATAAATGTTTTCAAATCAGTAGACCTTAAAGTTTCATTTTCTGAGCATACTTTAAAGAGGTTAAAATAGCAGAAGTCTGAGATTGGTTTTGCCCACAAGCTCACTTCCAATTTTTTGTTCCCGCAATATTTTGTAAACTCTTTTCCCTCAATTAATCGCTTAAATTTACCGAAATGAACAACTTGCCTTTTCAGTGTCCACGTTTTTTTTGCTGTTACTCCCGTAGTACTTTCACAATGGTGCAAACAAAACTTGTGCTTCTGCAATTGGACGATATCTTCGGCCGTGTCCATTCACCGAAACTGCACCCCGAGTATGCAAATCGTCTTGTGAGGTTGCAACCAAGTGCAGCAGTTAGCCACGTTCCCGTTACGACCATTCTAATTTAGATGCAGGTGCAGGTTTGCGAATGAAAGGAGCTACGTTTGCACTGGAGTTTGTTTTAAGCTTCGGTTGATTCGCTTCCCTACCCCCCGTAAGGTCTCCACACAAGTCTATTGGGTTGTGTATTTTGGGGAAAAGTAAAAACTTATGCCAATTCACCACATCAACCCGTGCTAGACGACGACGACGACCAGAGTGGATGCATTTGTAGGCTCTAGGCAGTGATGCACTCAGCAACAAAAAGCTGCACCAGTCAAGGATAATAAAAAGCAACTCAAAAAAACAACTACAATCTATGCTAGAGAGCTAGAGAGACAGAGTAGAGCCATATTTTTCGAAACGAGTTACGTTCAATGTATCTGCTCGCGGGATACAAATAGACCCTGAAGGCAAGAAAGTAATGCTTTGCTAAGGACTAATTTTATACAGAAACAACCTTTCATGTTTCGGTAAGGAGTTGTGTGACTAGCTATTTATGTATTAGTATTATTTCGTGTGCTCAAAAGCCATTACTCTACGCTCATGACAATTAGTCTGGAATAATTTTATTTCATTTTTATTGTAACGTTTTACACATTTTATTTTGTACATAAATTCTCAACGAATGGGAGGCATTTCTCGATTGTTTATGTCTTACCATGCAAAAAAACAACCTAACTAAACTTGCTGTCAACGAACGAACCTCTGGTACAGTCGCCAATACTGCCAAACCAACCAATCATATCGACAAGTAATGAAAACAATCCCACCGAAAAAAGTAAACTCAACTCGAAACATTGTGCATACATTATTTGCGTTCCGTTTTAATTGCTGTCCAGCTGTACTGCGCCACGGTCGAAACGCAAGCGCACAACCGTACGTAATAACCAATGTCCAGCCAAAAACAAGCCGAAACAACCGAACGCGCGTTCCGAAACGGAAAGCAAACGAATAAAATATAATATTATATTCACAGTGTCCTTCTGTGCCCGGCCCGGCTGTTGCACTCTGCCTTTCGTTGTGCAGTGGACGCTGCAACTTTTATTTTTTGGGGATTTCCCTTTGCGCATTCTACCACGGGGAAAATAAATTCGCTGTCACAATTGAACCAGAAGGCGTGACCGGCCTGGAGCAAGGTTTTTTGTTTTGGTTATGACTGACTGTCCAACCTCCTTCAGCCGCTCGTATGGAATGTGAGGAGATATTTCTGGCGAACAAAAAAAAAGGTTAGGAATGTGCAAATAATATTTAATATGACTGGATCGAAGAAACACACCCGCAAGGTGGCAAATAAACAAGCGACAAACAAGAAAACAAGGCATGCTTTCGATGGACGCGGGTGCACAATTATGTCGACAGTGACAATCGACTGGGCAACTTCTTCGTTGCCAGATCCAGATTCCGGCAAGATACAAATCGCACAACTGCGGTCAAGAAGCATCCCTTTTACTTTCGTGCGTTAAATACGGCGACAGCAAATTATACCCGAAAACTGCACCGGTTCGAGGATGGATAATTTTGAACGGGTGAAACCCCACCGTTCGATAATTCTGCGTCTTGCGACTGGCACAAAACAATAGGCTGGTTGCGTTTGCGGAGCGGTCTTCCAAGCGATAAATCATCCGGATCGAAGATAAATGGCAAACCGGGCTACAGGGAAGTGTAAAATTGGTCCAGAAGTAGCACCAACAATAAAGCCTTCGATACGATGTGTTTTAGCTTCTGTAGCGGGGCAGAGAGCACCGATGAGATGGATGGTAATAATAATGTTTTTGGAGCGCAATGAAAAGTCGTCCAAATATTGCAGAAAACACGGGACTAACTCACAAAGATAGATTTTATGCAATTGGTGTGTGACCTGGAGGCTTTATTTGGAGCGAGAGTACTTGGTACTAGAAGGATGCTTCTTTTCTTGTCTTCCTGATGGTCTGCAATGACTTATTAATTACTAATAACTATGTCTCGTTTCTTTTCAGGCTAAACTGTTAGAAAACTCCCAAGCCTGGCTAGGCGCATCGACGTCATCGATTGCTGGTAAGTTACACAATGCTTCTCGATAACGGGAAGAATCTCAATCACACGTTAAGCGATTTTTCTTCCAAACATTCCAAATCTTACGTAGTTAAAGTAAGCTTTTCAACATCTAAATTTCAATAATTATCAGTTAACCAAGCGTCAAACCGATACATTCGACCCATCAAAGTGGATTAAATCGGACGGATCAAATTCGTTTTACATGCCGAAAGCGAGACCAAAATATTCCTACCAAAGGAAGTTGCGCTTACTAACCGTACCACAGGATATGTGTGTTTTCCATCCAAAAATACATACACACTCAGACACACTTGAAACCAGTGGGCCCGTTTAAATGCACCACTACAAAACCAGTCTCCCTGCTGTGTGTGTACATCCCCCGGTGTAGGCAAAAAAAACTCGCAAACTCATCCTCTCATCAGCGAGGACCTCGCTCGGTGGAAATGGACGCGAAAGGTTTCCTCCTATTCAGTGCTCCTACTGCTTGAGCATGTATCGGCACGAATGTCTTTGTCTTTATGTGCATTCATATCACCTGCCCTCCCATTCTATTACTCCCACCGTCCCACCGATGTGTGTGTGTGTGTGTGTGGTGCAGAGGATTTAATTAAAAAATCTATATTTTTGCAATTCCAATCCGCGATATACGCCCTTCCTTCCGTAGTGGCCGCACGAGGGCGACACCACCAAACCCCCGGATATCGGTAAAATAAAGTCGCGAAATGGTGGTTCCGGCGGCCTTCATCGCGGCTCCCGCGGCTCGTGTCGATGATCCCATTGTGCCCTATGGGGTTGGGACGATATGATGAAGAGATGTTGGTACGTTGTCTCTTTCCTTCTGGTTTTGTTGTATTATCAACAGCATCAGCATCGATGCCAGTGCTAGCGGTATCCTGCTTTTGTTTGTTACATGCGCAAGGCCTCTTGTAGATATATTTCAAATAATTTTTACTCTATTTTTATTTCGGTGCTCGGAACGAGTTTCACTGAGTCCTCGCGCGTTTCGGACGGACGGAGTCGGTTGGTTGGATTGGCGGTCCTGGGTCAGCATTTTCCTGGTTCGGGACGATGTCTGTTGTTTCCTGTGGGGAAGAGAGGTGAGCGAAAAGTGTGGGATGGGTAACCGTTACTGTGTAGAAAGCGTTATTCTACAAGAGCATCAACCGATACATAGTACACACCGACCGGTCGGATATCGAGCAGAGAGTCTCGCAGTAATCGAATCTAACGATGGTGTAGTGGATAATGTTGCAATATTTTCCATAGACCACCCGAGCGAGTTTATTCTTATAAGGAAGCGCAATATAAAAACTGGATGTTTAGTTTTATTTGCCCAGAAGTTGGGAAAATGTTGGAAAATTTCTATGAAGAAGGGATAAATATTCGAATTTCCATACCAAGCCTAGAATTTATCGTAATTTTTCTTATTTCACCAACAAAAAACCCCTTTTTATGCAGCTTCAGTTTTTCCTTTTGATATTCTTCGATGCACACGGACAGCTCCGATCCAAACTAATCTTCCTTGCCGGGTTGCGTTACAGGCACCAAAAAAAAACCGGTTTAGCAAAAACCAAAAGTGCGTAACGAACAGAAGGTTACATTTTCCTTCTCCTTCTGTTTTGCTCTTGTCACTTTCCATGTGACCGCTTTGTACTTCCATTATGTGCATCCTTCCGGTACGCTGCATCTTAATTGCTATTTCCTTACGCACCGACCGGGCACTGCGACTGCAAGCAAGAATGACGTCGAACGGTGTGTCCTTGGCGTGGTCGTCCGTACGCAAAACGGTGTGGACCTAGGCTTCCGGATTCAGCTCGTGTTTCGGTTGCAGGTGCAGGCATCTCGCTGCGATGCAACAAAAAAAAACACAGCCGAAGGTTAACAACGCACCACCCATCTCGGGGTGACTTCCGGGATGATGGAGATCATCGGAGCAGACACCAAAAAACAAGGCAACAAAAAAAGGCTCTTTCTCGCGTCACATAACACACTCCAAGCACGCACGCATCAGGCGTCGGACACATTTCACTTACAGCGTTTGGTTCAGAACGGGCTTTTTTTCCGGGCTTTTTCTTTTCCGATTGAAATTACGTAACGTGTAAATAGGGGGGGTTGTTTTCGTTTTTTCATTTTTACATTCCATCTCACACACCGAGACTCAGAGCCGCATCCCGGTTCCTGAGATCCTGTCGGTGCAGCAGAGGCGATTTACCGTACGCACAGTCCGGAAAATGTAAAACCTTTTGCACACATTGTGTTGCGTGACACGGCTGCATAGTTTAGGTGCGTAACGCTAAAAAACAGGACAACACACAGCTGCCACAAATGTCGCTGCAGCGAGAAACGAAAATGTCTCCTTGCCGTGAAGGCAGCTGTCTATTGGTTTTGGTTTAGCTTCTGTTTTTTAGAGGAAAGGTTTTTCCTTGCTTTGTCCATTTTCTCACTTCCGATGCTGCACGAATTGGATGTGTTTCGTTAGACACTGATTAAAAATTTAAATCACTTTTCAATAAGATTATATAGAAGGAATGCTTTTGTAGTAACGAAGGAACGGTCTGACCGGTCTGATATTTTCACTACGCTGTTTTTACTGTTAACTTCTACTTTTACTGATACCATTTTCAGTTTTTTTTTCTATTTTCAATTTTTATTTTTTCTGCTCTCTTTAACAACTTACACAACTTATTTTGAAGCAGTTTTTCTCTACTATTCTCGTCTTATTTTTCCATTCGTTTTCAATTGTTATAAATTAAATTGAATTGTTTTTCGTGTTTTATTACACTTTTTTTAAACCGAATTTAATTTTCCATCTTTGCAATGCGCTTCCCTGCTAACAATAGCAATAACCCCGCTACCCAACGCGTACCAAAACAACAAACAGGGCGAGCAAGACTAGAAAGAAGAGAGAAAAAAAACACAATCCCGAATCAAAATGGAACATTTGTTAAATAACAAAACTTTTGCTCCCGAGGACGTTGGTTCTTGATTTTCCCTTTTTTTATTTTTCTCTCTCTCTCTCTCTCTCTCTCTCTTGCTACCTCTTTTCCTATTTCCCTTCTTCCTGCCACCTTCTTTCTACTCAATCAGTAAAATAAAAAAAAGCAGAACCAAAAAAGGCAAAGAACAGAAAGGAAAAAAGACTCTCAAAACTCATTTACCATCCATACCGCGGGTGTAGATGATTTTCGATTTTTCCGCGACCCGTTTCGCGCGTACAGCCGCAAACAACGCGGGGCGTCGATTTTTTCCGTTTTCTGCCCTGGCTTTGGGTTGTTAATTTTCGCCATCATTTTTAACACGCACAAAAAAAAGGGAACAATTAAAATATGTACGAATGGTGCTGGTGGTATTGGTTGTGAAGTACCACCATTTTCGGGATGGCCAAAAATGAAAAAAGAGGCGAAGAAAGAGAAGAGCAAAGAGTGGGGGGGGGGGGATTGTAAGAAAAGGCAGGTTAAAAATATTATAAAAAGCTGGGGACTTGCAATAAATATTTGATTAAATAGATTTTTCTCCCGCGTTCTCGCTTTGCCCGACCAGCCCTCCCTATCCCGGCCACCCTTTTTGGAGTGGCCATCCCCAAAGCGGGGTGGCATTTTGGGGCAAATCTTGTGCGCGAGCTACACCGGGAATGAGCATTTTTCTTCCGCCGTTTTTCACGCTCTCTGTCTTTTCTTTTCTGCCGCTGTTTGTTAACAGTGTGTGTGTGTGTGCGTGGGTACTTTTGTCCACAAATTGTTCCACTATGATTCGTTGCGCTACGCTCAGTTCGAATTTTTACATCTACCAAGCCACGCATACCGAAGGGCAGAAGCAGAATCAAAAATTTAAAAAAAAGAGCGAAATTAAACAAATTTTCTTCTCTCTCGCGTTTGCCTATGCAATGGTAGAAAATTGGTAGGTGGTTTCATACTTTTGCACATTTTAAATATACTACCACCAACCCCATCTTCCCCTCCCGAAAATGATCCCTAAAACTCAGCGCGCAATGGCGAGAACAGCGAATGGAAAATAAAAATTAGAACAAACCTTCCACACACTCTACCACAATCGGAGAAGCTTCGCCCAACCACCCATGGAAAGCTTTTCATGCAAAACAATATATAATATTACCTCCTCCCCTCGTAAGATGCAGGACGAAAAGGGAGGCCAGAGGGGTGAGGAGCTAACAAGAGGGAAAAAATCACCCCCGAAATAAAAAATACACCCGGATGGAAAATTACCATCCCCTGCGATTTCTTCCTTGCTTCCTTGAACGCGACGGTACAAGTGGTCGTGCAGAAATGATGCTGGAGAATGATGATTATGATGGGTATTTTTTTTCGTTTTTTGTTTTGTATTTTGCGATGGTGCCTTGCGGGGAGCCTTTGAGGGAGGGAAAAATGGATGGGGAGCGGCACATTGTATCGGTATCACGATTCCGCGTAGCCCGGGTTTTCATTATGTTTAATTTATTGATTGAGTTTGTGTTCAGCTCATTTCGTGAATGCGAGCTTATACACACTCACACAGACACACACGTAAGCTGCACAATTGAAAATAAGGGATGAAACGGTGGGGTGGGAAAAGGAAGGGGATGTAATTTTTTTTTTTACTCCCATTTCGGTATTGCGTCTTGCGTTCGGTATTCCATGGTTATTTGTTGTTCGAATAATGCAGCGAATAATTCCACGCTTCGAAGCTAACGCAAGTCGATGGGTTTTTGGTGCATTGTTGAAGCAATTATTCGACGTTTGGGGGGGTTGTTTTTCTTGTTTTGCACAAATCAACGTTAACTATAACAACGCTTTTAATTGCGTTTTTCTATGCCCCAAAATAAATAGTAGCAGCAAAATTATTCTTAGTGACTTTTTATGCAAAAGAAAATTCACAATTTCTTACTCTTACTTACTTACTTACTTATCAGGCGCTACAACCGCTTCGCGGTCTTGGCCTGCTATAACAATCCTCGATACCGCTCACGGTCTAGCGCCGTCGTCTGCAAATCCATTATCTCGGCCGTTCTGGCGGACCCGTCAACGTCATCACTCCATCTCAATTTGGGCCTACCACGCCTCCTCTGTCCATGTGGACGGCCTAAAAGGACTTTACGGGCTGGGTCGTCCGGTGCCATTCTCATGACATGACCAGCCCACCGGAGCCTGGCGAGCCTAATTCGCTGCACGATAGTGAGATCACCGTACAGCTCGTAAGGCTCGTCATTGTAGCGGCTCCTCCATTGTCCTTCTTCCTCTCGAACGCGGCTAAGAGGGTTTCGTCAGTTTTGGACAGAGTCCATGTCTCAGAGGCGTATGTGAGTACTGGGACTATAAAGGTTTTGTGCAGTCCCAGCTTCGTCCGTCGCGACAGGTGTTTTGAGTGGAGAAGTTTCCTCAGGCTGTAGTATGACCGGTTGGCAGCTAGCACCCTTGCGCGCAACTCCACGTCTATGTTGTTGTCGGTGCTGACTTTTGAACCCAGATAGGTGAAGTTTTGGACGACTTCGAAGGTGCGATCACCTATCTGTACATCACCCCTGCGTAAATCAGTGTTTGTTAGCAGGGCCGCTGGTGGTGCCACCATCATTTTGGATTTTGCCTCGTTGATCTCCAACCCGAGGTTCAGTGCCGCATGCTCGATCCTTTGGTAAGCTTCAGCTACATAGGAGATCCTCAAACCAATGATATCTATGTAATCAGCGAACGCCAAGATCTGGAGTGACTTATAAAAGATGGTACCCGAAGTTTCGACCTCCGAGTCTCGGATGACCCTCTCTAGCGCCAGATTGAATAGGAGGGAAGCAAGCCCGTCTGCCCGTGGCGCAGACCCTTGGTGGTAGCTTACTCAACACCCAATAAACCACGTCCCCCACATCAAATGCACCGAAGCGACCGGAACTGCATCGGGTGCAGCTGGTGCTGGACGATCGCAACCGGAGTAGCGCGTTAAACGAAATAAACATCCAATTTGAAATGCAAATGAGCTGGAAAATGATATAAATTAAATTTTCGTACTGATTTATTCACTTCCGTCAACGCGAGTGGTCGCCCGTGTGCGGACACGTCAAGGTGGTGATGGTGTGTTTTCATTTTGTTTCCCTTTGGCTTGTGCTTCGGAGCTGTGTCCGGTGTCCAGGAGATGGAGCAACCCTACTCTCAGTGCACACAATTATGGTGACATTTAGTGACAAGTGGGTGTCACTTTGATGCATGTTGAGATAGAACGTTTGTATTGCTTTAAATGGAAACTTTTACTGTTCCAACACGTTAAAAAAAGGCATATTAAACACATTAAAGAGTAAACATATTGCCTATTGTTTTACTTCTTTTTCAATCCCATCCATTAACACCTTCAAACCATAATGGCGCGAAAAACGAAAATGCATACTGACCTTCTGTGTGCGCGTTCTGTACAAAAGAAAGCACCGTTTTTCCATCGTTCTCCATCGAACCACACACACACACACATCCACCTCCTCATCCACCCCCCCCCCCCCCCCCCCCCCTTCCCACCCAGATGATATATATTTGTAATATATTTTTCATCATTTTCTTTTATGTTCCGGCACGCCTTCCATACATTGTGCCGGCGGCGCACCGGTATTGAAAATTATTTCTTGTAAACAAAACACCCGACGTTCCGAGCGCAACACATCCGTTCCGGGCGGTTCGAACCACCGAATTATGTGGGCCGCCGCCACCGTCACGTTTTTTTTTCCAAAAAGAAAGAAGCGAAAAAACGGAAAAACTTTGCTACAGTCTTCTTCGGTCGCCAACGTTGGCGGCTCCATTGTCCGAAAAGGTTTGGCGGCAAGATTCCGTTTGTTTCACGTAAATAATACACACACACACATGCGGGAAAATGCATCCGCGTGTATATAAATGTAACACTTGTTCCCGCGTGCGCCCTTTCCGTTTCAAACCCGGTTCAAATGGTAACACACTGACTTCAGCTAGCCTTCCACTAGGGGATGGGTTTGGCAGTTTTCCGCGTATTTTTCACATATTTCCACATGATTTTTCTTCACTTTTCATTCCGCTTTACGCTTGCCGCATCCCTCATATTTCTTCCTTTTCGCCAACCCTTTCGAACCGACAATGACTTGCCCACGTGTTTATCTTTTTGTTCTCACTTTCCTCTTTTCACATCGGCAAAGGGATGGGGATTTAGGTGGCAGGGGGGAAAGGGGGTAATATTTTTCCACCTTCAAACCTCCCCTCCCTCCCTCCCCTTCCCCGATTTGCACACATCTTCAGCAGAACAAGCGCGGGTTTTCAAGTTATTTTCGGTCTAAGTTTTTCACCAGTGCACTGCCTTTATTTTCGTCACCACCAAAAGCCTTTTTCCCTAACCTCGGTTCGGTCCGATTTCGATTCCGTCCTTTTTTGCCAAGGACTCTTTACCGATTGGACTGCAGCGTGCGGTGGAAAAGCAAAAAAGCAGGAAAAGTGTTTTCTGTTTTGTTCCTTCATATTTTTACGCTTCGCTTCATTGTCTTAGGCAGCCTCTATTGCCTTGTCGACGTTCGTCTTGTGTGTGTGTGTTTACTGTCGCAACGGTAATCCCGTCATGCTGCCGGTGTGTGTGTGTTTCATTTCTTTTGCGCTTGCTATCTCTTTCTTTATTTTTAATTTTTCTTTTGTCCAACCTCTTCCCCTTATGCCTTCCAATTTCTTCCCATCCGACGCCCGACCAACGAAGAAAGCGTTGTGCGACTTTAACTTTGATGTAACACGCGGCAGAGTAATTATTTACATTCATTCCAGTTTCACCCCGTGTACACCGCTTCCCGTCCGCTTCCATCAATTGTCATTTCAAAATTACTTTCATCTCGTTTCACCGGGTTTTCCCGTTGCCGTTGCCCTTCCTGACGCCTTCGTCTTCTGTGTTGGGACGAAGTTTTCTGAAGAAATTTTCTTCCTCCCGTCCGTCGGTCGTTTGAATCGGTATTTCTCATTCGCCATCCAGCATCCGTTAGTTACACTTATGCTTCTGCCATCCCGTTTTCTTCTCGTCCCCCGCAAGAGTGTGTTTTTTCCTCCCCCCGCAGCCGAACAACACTCGCACACACGATCATAATGATCGTCTCCGACGAGCCGACGTGTTATGTTATTTCACGTATTGTTCAAGGTGTAACAAGACCACCTGTCCTCCCTCTTCATATTGAACCACCTTCCTCACCACCTTCCCCCGCCCCGCATACGACCCCATCCCAATCGTCTTACCATTTCAATTGTAGAGTTTTTCTTTGCCTGCATCATGCGACAATGACTCTCTGTTTGCTGCACGCAAAACCCGACAACCGGGGGTTGCACACGGTCTGCACTGGAGTTTGGTGAACTTTTTCTCACTTTACCGACAGACCCCTGAACTCCGCTCCGCCTCCCTCCACTCGCTCCAGTTTTGCATTCGTTTGTGAAGATGGTTTAGCATGATAGCGCGGAAGCAAATCGGTGCAGCACAAATGATACAACACGAAATGAGAGCAAACGATGCAACTCGGAGGAAAAATAGCACATTTCTACCATTTCTGGCTCAGCTCTCGTGTGTGTGTGGCGTTGTTATTCCAGCCATTCCTGTTTGCTTTTGGAAGTTTTGTAACATTGTCTTGCGTGCGTGTGCTCCAGATAAGTTAATGTTTCAATCGGTTACCTTTTTCGCGCGTTTGCTTTTGCGACCGAATGTGTACCATAAACAGGAATGTGTTTCGTTTTTAATTCGTGTATCACGGCACGGCTGTACAGCGTAGACTAATTTACAATTAATATACAATTGGCATTGTGATTTGACACATTCACATTATTCCGGGTGTGCACGGTTGATTCTCTGCGAAGTGTTCCGACATCCAAAGTTGAAGTTCTGATGCTCTGTATGAGGGTCTATATCGGACTCCTTATCCCGGGTCTTTTTCAGACGCTTCGTTGTCTAGTACTTCGCACACCATAAGCGAGGTTCTGGTCGTTGCGAGAGACTTATGGAACATGTACATTGAAACTCTTCCTTCCTGGGGACTTATCAGTCTAATACAGTAATCGGTGCAGCTTAGTCTATGTGGTAGCTCCTTCACATATCGTACTCATTCATACTTCTTTTCGATCATATTTCAAGATTCGCACTAGCGACTTACAATACATATAATAGACTCTCAGGTAGGCCTCGTCTATCAGCTAATCCTGTTTCGGAACGTGCGGCAACCTCGTATTTCACACAAGACCGTAGGCTCATACTTTGGAGTCAAGCAGTTCTAAACCTAGGAGATCTGCGCCAAATTCGAAATGATTTCACCTAAGTCTAGACGTCATACGAATGAACGCACAATCTCTTGAGATGCCATGGTACCAAGTCTTTAAGGGCCTCCACATACTCTGTCATCGAGCAGAGAGACTGTGTGGCACGCATGTGCTCGTGAAACAGGATAAGCCGATCGAGACAGGACTCTTCCCAATTGGTCAACCTTTTCATTGCTAAGAATTCTTGTACGAGTTCTCAAACAATTATCTTAGGGCCTTAGGAACTTCTGTCAAAAACTAGTGTGCGCTCTTAATAGCCTTTAAAGAGTTGAGTGTCTGTGAATATAAAATATTCATCTGGACGATCTTACTTTTATTTTGATCCCTACAAATGTTCGCGTAATTCATTGAAATATTTTATAATATGTCAACTTGCTCATAAATAAGCCGTATCGATCAGTCTCGCCCATAGCAAAACACTTGACAAGCGTGACCCGTTTCGCTGCTTAATTTACACCACAGTTTTCACATTTCCTAACTATACCACCCCGAACAGAACGGTCCGAGCATCCATTTCATTTAAATTTTTCATTTTTCATTAATCAATTATTAATATTAAGTCTTGTGCACTTGGCGTTCAGCTTTCTTGCTGTCCCTTGTGTTGTAGAAACAGCGACCCGGCGAAAGAAATGTTTACGATTTTTCTACTCTACCGTAGAAAGAGAAGAAAATGCAAAGAAAACCATGCCCCGATGAGAACCGTTCCATTTTTTTGTTCCGGTGGACCGTCGCAATCGGTACCGGGGAAAACTTTTTTTCCCTTTTTTGCACTTTATTTGTTCCTCCATCGTCCTGTGCTCGATGGCCAGTGCTCCATTTGCATGTAGGTTAGCTGCTCGCTGGTGCTCTTCCACTTGCGCTTTTTCCGTTTTTTTCGCGCAGATATTTTATTTCATTTTAAATTTTTCCTTGTTACCTACTCAAGATTAACCTTTACTGTTTCACACGACACCCGTCGCCGTTCGACAATTTCTTTCACTTTTGTCGTTTTCAGTTTTTTTTTCCTTTCCCATTTTATTCTTTTACTTTCATTCTTTTGCTCACACTTCCGCTTGCACGATCGCGCTTCGCTATGTAATGAATTGTATGTACGTATTATTTAATACTCTATTTACTGCTCCTTCCATCAGCGCTGCAGATTTTGTTCCAATTTTCCTTTTGCCCTTTTTACTCTTCTGTTTTTGCTCTTTACCGCATACTGCTCTCCCCTCGTACCTTGGGTGCTGTTCCATTTTTACATTTACTTTTAATTAAATATTAATGAAAATTAAAATGAACCAAAACAGGCGGAAAGTGATGAATGTTTAAGTGAAAAAGGGAAAATCTTGCTCGCTCGCTCGCTTGTAGCTGCCACCTTCACCATCGTCATTACTGGGTGGTGTGGGGATGAAGTGGCGAGGGCGGAAAAACCAAGTGGCGACCTTCACCCTTACACCCCCGTCCCCCGCTACCTACAATCTCCCCCCCCCATCGAAGGGTGTAATTTTTCATTTTTATTTCAATTCCGGTCGGGTACTTTATTTTGCACCGCTTGATACGCTCGGTTCCGTAGCGGGCGCTATTTTGAAGTTGCGTTTGCTGGTAGGATTGAAACTTGGACACGGGCACACACACACACCAGATACAGGTATGCTTAAGCAAAAAAAAAAGCAAAACCATCAAGAAACAACCCCTGCTTCGAACACAAATAATTACCCACAATCGAATGTGCGCCGATTGATTCATTTGTCAAGTAATTAACTCTTTTTATTTCTCTTTCTTTCGCTCTCGCGACGGGACGACAACCGTGTGCCGAAAGCTTCGGAATCCCGGCAATGGATTGTTTTCAATCAATGCATGTTTCTAGCTGTTACCTTTGTGCGCCGTTTTTCGGTAAAGACCAATGGGGGACGGTGGGTTTTGTTTGAAGGGATTGTTAAGCCATAAGTAACTCCCATGACCGAGCGCATGTATCAAACCGCAGTGCCAAGCAGCAGTGCCGGGCGACGAACAAATCACCCGCGTGTAATTAGTGCATAAGGATATGAAGGGTTTTAATTGATTTTCCAATAGTGTTCCGTTCCGCTGCTACGCCCGGTACTCACGCGGCCTGGTGTGCGGCCCTACGGTGCGGTTCGAGATTGGAAGCGAGCCATCAAATGAACACGCGATCGAAACATTTGCCACAATTAATGGTGGTAAATATTCCAGCCCGTGCGGCCTTTCTGTGCGGTGAGCATTTTATGATGGACTTGCCGTAAAATGCATTCGTTGTTTTATTTGGGTTGGGTGTGTGTTTTTTTTTTCTCCAAATCGATTCAAAGTCTATTTTTAACGCCAGCGCTCATAAAATACTCATCGGGTTTGATTCGTTTGTCAAATCGGTTCTATTTCTCCGGAGGATATTGATTGACGATCGTCATCCACAGCGATTAGGCGTGTGTTAAATTAAAAACACACCCTTCTTTTGAGTATCATTTTAAACAAGTTCAAAGCGAGCATCAAAAACTACAACATCAATACCAAACGTGTTAACGCGCACGGGAACACCTTTACCAGCTACGTTTTAACTGCAACCCTGAAGATCACCTTTAACACCTTTTTGATGTAATAAAATGTTCTCACCATCCCTGTATGCATTCCATTTGTTAAAACAAATTCATCTCACCTGCCAAATGTAAACGGGCAAATGTAACCACCGGAAAAAAATTGGAATAATCCCACCTGTTTGGTTCGATTGTTTATCGTGCAAAATAAATCACCCGATCAAACGAAACCACTGTGTTTTGGGGGGAAGGGGCCCTGTGTCGTTTACATCTGTTTTGGTGGTTTGGTGGGAGGGGGAGAGCGTTTTTTTTTTTGGTACATAAAAACATCGTTTGATCACCGAACGATCGATGCCTCTTTGATCGTGTGCTGCTCGCCCATGAAGTTCTGAAAATCTGACGTACCGGGACCGAAGTCGATGGTGGTGATTGCGATCGATGTGTCGATCGTTGAATGGTCCTTCAAAGTTACACACAAAAGAGAACCCTCAACCCCCATCCCCCAAAAACACCACCCAACTCGATCGGAAACCCGGAACGGTACACCAGAGAGAGCTCTCCTTCACCAATAAAATGGAAAGCATTCATCGAAAGGACGCTAACGGAATGCAACATATTCCGCAAAACTGAAGCGTTCGTTAATTGTGGGAGAAGAACGGGGATGAAGGGGGGAAGAACTTACCAAAAAAAAAGAGGCGAACGGCCTTAAACAAATATCATAACCGGCCGGTGTACCGCTTGAATTTGTTTGCGTTAAAATTTCAACATTTATCTCAAGATGTTGCCGCCATTACCGTGCGTGGCGTCGTGGCGGCCTTTGAAGATCGGTTGATTGTTTTCCAGGCGAGTGGCCGATGGGGTGGTGTTTTTTTTTGTTTTTGGCAATTCTTTTCGCATTCCAGCTGACCAGGGTGAGAAGGGGTTTCAGTGTGTTTGTTTTTTTATTTATTTAATTATTATTAATACGTTTTATTTAAATGTGTTTCATGAGCGAAACGTTCGGAAGGAAAGCGAAAAGGTAACGAACGGACACAAATTAAATATGTATATACAAAGTTATTGCACATTAATAAAATGTGCGATAAATGTGGCTAATTTTATGTTTGGTATGGTCCAACCGAGGCCCGAGAAGCTCAACCCAGCTGGTAAAATGGCTCTCCCACTCGGGTGTGCGCGTTCGCGATAGTGTAAAATTATTATTTCTCCTTATTTACGATAGCAATAAGAGCAATAATAATAACAATAACGATCATATATTTGGCTTTATGCTTTTCTTCCATTACCCGGTGGCCCTCGGTGGCCAACCAGGTTCTCTCTCTCTCAACCGGTCGGTACGCAGCCTCTTGAGTTGCCTCTCGGGGTGTGTGTGAGTGTTGTTTTACATTTTTGCTGTATGTGAATTTCGCGTGGGGGACTGGGGGAGGGGGGAGAACGAGGGAGGAGTGTGTGGTGCTAAGCTGCTCCAAAAATTTATATTTTTGCGTTACCGGCCATAAGGATCGGTTGCCTCATCAAGCCTCAGCGCTCGACAGATCCACACGGTGCCATGTGCGCGCTCTCGTTTCACTTACTCTTTCATTTTTATTAAGCAGTCATTAACCTTACCACGACGCGATTCAAAACGAACAAGAGAAGCAAAAACACAACAACAAGATTATTATAAAAATACCATACAAACATTCAAACAGAGAGGGAGGCGCACACAAAAAAAAACAGCTAAAGAGATGAAACACCATCGTAAGCCAACCTGTGTAGCAAAATAACATCGAAATCATCTGTGCTCCGCTCCTCCTGGCATCCCAAGGCCTGCATGGAGCTGAAACACAGAAACTCAACACACTCTCCCTCCCCCCCGTCCTGTGCGAAAGAAGCAATGGTAATGAGCCTGGTGGTATATTTATTTCTATCTGTTAGAGATTACCGAAGCATTAACGATATAGCGCTTAATTGCAAACGCGCCATACAAATGCGTGCGGTTCCATTGCAATCGGCCAAAGCAAAACCGAGGCGAGGAGTTTACCTATGCGTTAGGTTAAAATTTGTTAAAAGAACACCAGCAAGAAGGCATCGTTTTCAGAAAATGAGACACACACACACACACATGTGCGCGCAGATAAACAGAGCTGCTGCGGGGTGAGCGTATCATAAAATAAGATGATTTTTTGGGGAGCTCGTTATGATAATACTTTGGTCGGAAACTCGAGCTGCTTGTATGCGGCTGATGATGATCATGGTACCGAGCAGGGTGATGATGGATAAATGAAAGAGTAAAAAAGCTTTTACCGGCCCCATCCATCCCACCACTGATGGTAAGCACCCACCGATGCAATGTTGCTCTCGTTACGATCACGCTAGCTGTTTGGCGAGGATCGTCTAGTGTCACGATACGACTTGTGGAGAAGCACTATTTTATTTGGTATATTTTGAAAACCGTTTACTGTCGTTTTCTAGGGCACGGTCATTCGAAATATTGCGTGTCTTTAATGGCGATGTATGCATCAAGTTAAGGTACGCATTTAAAGAGTTGGTTGGTGACATTCGTTCATTTTTCATGTAGGTGGTAGAGAGAGCCATACCAGCCAACATGGCTGCCAGCGTCATCGATACATGGTTGAAGATTTTGTCTTTCTATTAGCTGCAACTTCAAACGAAGGCGTTAGATATCCTAGGCTTTTTAAAGAAGTCCGAGAATATGATCTATACCATTGTCCGGACTTAGATATATGGACAGCATACACCCAGATGCCTACTTGATGTCAGTAGGCGTTGACTTTAAGAGGACAAGGAACTCTAAGTCCTTTTATAAGTACGTAATGATCCATTTTAATCAAGATTCTCAAAAGAGTCCTCATTCTGCACTGTTTCTTGTCTTCAAGATTTGAAGTCGACAGGGACATGTACGAACATTCCGATTAAAACTTGACGCTTTCATCAAGACTTATAACATTTACCGTGACGCTGATAGTTTGGCTAGTTATGATCACGATCCCCCTTATAGTCCCAGTAATCACATACACCTCTAAGATATGGACTCTTTCCAAAACTGATTAAATCCTCTTACGGAAGGAAAATGGAGGAGTCGCTACAATGGCGAGCTTAAAGAAATAATGCATCAAATCAAACTCGTCAGGCACTAGTGGGCTGGTAATGTCATGAGAATTTCGCCAGACGACCCAGCTCATAAAGTCCTTTTAGGCCATCAACATGGACAGAGGCGGCAAGGTAGGCTCAAATTGAGATGTAGTGACGATGGTAGATCGTGAACAGTATCGAGGATCGTTAGCGGTTCTTTCGAAGTTCACAAAATCGTTGGAATGTTGGGATTTTGACACATTGGACCACCTGTCGAGGGCATCCTATCCTATAAGAGGCCTCAGTGTACGTAGCATTTAACGAATATTTAATCAATTTTTCTATCAAAATCAATTCTAATACATTATTTAATTCGTGCACACGCTAGATTGAAGGAGATTTAAGAAAATATATAAACCCCTTACCGCACCGCAAGCGATCAAGAACTAATCACACTAGCTATCAAAATGCGTTGCTATTAATGCACATAAAGTTTACATGTTTAGCGCTCATCAAACACACTCTCTAGCTAAACGGGGGGACAGAAAAAAATCGCGTACGTGACCAACCACTACCAAACTGATGATTAGGACGTCGACGTCGTTCAACTAACTGCAAACAGCCACTGATAACGCTACAACCCCGCGCGTGACCCTGCAACGCAGTGCAATAAGTGACCAACCAATAATAAACCCTGTGCAACGGCCAAGCAACTGGGCAAGCTATAAATAATAACAATTTGCAATTAATTTGCTACACGTGATCTATTTGTAGGTCCTCCTCACCCTCCTGCGGCTCCCCTTCGAGTCCCCCTTCTGTACCTAGCAAACGGATAAGCGGTTGTCATGAAGCCGTGATGCCTAGATCCCTCCAAAGTGCACCACTGATTGCTAGTTGCGTCGTCTTGTCTTGATCGCTTCCACCCGGTTGTTGATCGTTTTCGAAATGTGTGATCGTATTCGACTTATATTCCCATATTCCGGATTGAAAATATTTAGATTGTGATGTAATCGTTGCACTGTTCAACCAAGAGCCTCCCGAGCAAAGGGTCCCAGTGCGATGTAATAAAAATTTAAATATCGTTTAACCACGGCACTTTTCCAGCGGTTGGTTAAACATTACACCGCGCACCACGAGCAGTATGGCTAGGATGGAAATATCATTTAACAGATGCGATCCGTGGCGGAGAGATGGGGTGACGATTGCCGTGGAATATTTATTACCACCGTTCACAACAAACAACAAACGTTGTGAAAACGCTGGAAGAGCAAAAATGAAGGAAGTGATCGTAACACACTTTTCATCTCTGGTGCGCGCGTGTGAGAAGCTTAGGTTTGTTCGTATCAACAATTTCAACCATATAGTGTGTGCCATTGTCAAAGCGGGGGTTTTGTTGAGTTGTAGTGGTCGGGTTGAGGAAAAATGTGAGAAATTACTGGCCACCCTCAGTACGGTCGACTGTGCTTACTATGCGGCTCGATTAGTTACGTGAAGGTTTTCGTCTTTTTTTGTTCACTCGCTCTTGTGGATGTTTTTATTTATCTCGTCTTTTCATACGGCACCACCTCCTTCATCTCTTCTCCACCCGTTCCTCCCCATCACCCCTACCCACCCTTATGGATGAGTGTTCATTTAACGATAATTGCTATATTGTTTATTATATGTAATTTAGTGAACGAAAAAGATAGCAGCAGCACAACCGATCGGAGCGTGATAGGAAATGTAAAGTGAAGTGATGGCGGGCGTTGGTGGGTAGTAGCTGGCCCGGTGTACTGACACATTCCACCGTGCGTTGTTCAAATATGACACATTCGCGCCTAGGAACACACACACACACTAGGAGAGAGAGAAGAGGACAGAAATACACACTAAATGAACGTCATAAAGATAGGCAAAGAAAACGATGACTTTGGCGGCTCGGACTCGTAAATGGTTGCCGCCTCATTGGATGGGCGTGTAAAGGGAGTGCAAAGCAGTGGACCAGAGGTGTCTGTACGTCTGCGGTTGGGTGGTGGTGGTCTTGTTTTAGGCAATCTTTCTAAAAACGCGGCCAAATTAAATGGTAAACAACATATAAACAACGCATCCACGATGACGAAGCGCGCGAAGCTCAAAAGAAAAACACAATAGAGCGCACGAAGAAGAAAAGCCCCCCAACCGGCGGGTAATTTTTCCATCCACACAACAACCCTCCCGCTTCTTTCCTTGTTGAGGGATGCTGAAAACTGCATCTTCGGTGGTACGCCTTCTGCCGACTAGTTGCAATGGTCCGTTCACGTGAGTGTTGAGTCTGCGTATACAACATTCCGACTTATTTCACAATAGTTAAAGCTCACAGAAAAACACGGGCCAGTGAAAAAGAAAGGGGGAAAAAACTGTGACACCACTCAATGGGAGTGTGGGTCTGTGTGCGCCAGTGTTTGTGGAAGGAATTGTGGATGCCGACAAGCATACGGGGGACGATGATGAATTTTTATTCATGCTTTTAATGAGTAATGGTGGTGTGAAGATAAAAGAAACCGTTTTATTTTCTTACTTCCCATCTGCCTCCCTCCCCCCCACTCCCATCTTTCCCCCTTGGGGGTACCTCACCTTAATACCTCAGTGTCTTTTACTTACGAGAAGGTAAGTCATGATATTTGGCACGACCCAAGTGTGTGTGATTTCTTTCTCTCGGCTTTTTTCTCCTCTATTGACGACTTTAAGTTGACCCCTTTTTTTTTGCTTGAAACATCATCCACTGATTCGACCTTCCATTATTCCTCTTTTTTTTCTTGCACTGAAAGACACGCACCGCACATCGGTACAAACATTCGTGCAGTATGTTTGCTGACAGTTACATAAACATACAAGCTGTTTCTTTGTCTGATTATTACATTTGCTCGCAGTTTTTTTTTTTGCTGTTTTCTTGTTCTTCCTCTCCCAATGCACACACACACATACACATACAGCAATATCTATTTGGTTGATGATGACTTCAAAGGAGAGAAATACAACAAAAAAACGATGCGTGTAGAAATGAAAACCTGCTTCGTGTGCAACGGCCATATGAATGCCGACGCCGAGTGATATACACACCGTACGGCAATCGGTTAAAGGTCGGTGCCGGATGGAGAGGGTTCTGAAATTGGAGCACCGTTTTCCGGTGGAAAAATTATTTATTGCGCGATAGTGGAACAGATTATCTTACCCCGCTTGCTTGAAGTCTCTTTAAGTTTGAGACATTGTTTTCTTTTTAAAATATTAATATAATATAAAGACTGTTTATTGCTTCTTTAAATGTACCATTTTCAGTTTTTTTTAGTAATTAATACTTATTGAACAAAACAATAAAAACACGCTGTAAAAGAACAAACACTGACAGCCGTAATCGACACTAAATCCACCATAATTTCCCACTTGTTGCATCGTGCGTTGGAAACTGCAGCACGCGTGTGTGTGTCCTGCAAAAGCTGCAACAGCAACAACCAGCAAAAAAAAGAACCTCCTCCTATCAAACCCCCTTACCCGACTTCGTGGAAAAACACCCCCTCCCCCCCTCTCCCTTTGGCCACCCAGAAAGAGCCAACCAAACGTGCCGTTGGTATGTAAATGATTATCCGATAATCGTATCAATCCACACGTCCCCCTGGGTTCGAGTTTTCCCCAGCATCAAGCGGGGGAGAAAGCCGAGAGAAATTGCCAATCGGTCAGCATAGCTTTTGCCAAACCCTTGCCACTCCTCTCCACCGCTCTCCATCCCGGGAAAAGGCAACAGCGATGGATAAACGAAAAAAAAACAACGTAAATGGAAAAACCGCCAATACACACTCCCACACGCCTTACGTGAGTGTGAAAACGTAAACGCACAGTCAAATAAACACTCTGCTCCCTCATGTGAAGCAGCACCCTCACTTCCAACCAACCCTTCCCACCCCACCCGCTAGGATGGCCACAGATTGTGGCACAAATTATGATGCAACTTCGGTGGAAAACGTGCGAAACGTGCTGTGCAGATTTTTGTGTTTTTCCACTGTCCACACACACACACACACACACGGTGTGTGGGGGGTGCATATTTGTCGAAGTGCATCAATGCACTCTCCCTACCAACGGAACCAGTTTGGATAGGGTGGGGATGCAAATTGAATGAATTCATGCCACGTGCCCACGGCCACCGAATTGATGCTGCCGACGCGATTTATGAGGTTACGGGGCAAAATTCACACATACACACACACACATACGCTTTTCAAACATGTTGTCCACACGGTACACACCAGATGCATACACACACACATGCTCGCGCACCCCCAAAAAAAAAGGTGACAGAATCGTTGGCAAACTGGTCAACGCGGGAAAATCGGTACTCCCTTTACTCGTAATTGCTGCAACTTCAACTTTTGGTGTGTGTTTGGGGGGCGGTGCGGGTGGGGAAATGGGGAGGCAATTTCGTATACACACACACACACAGACCACCACATCATTCACCACAAGAATTCACCTCACACTGCCGGTAGCGACAGTGTTGAGCAGCCAGTAGCAGCAGTAGTAGTTGGTTTTTGGTGGATAGAAGCTGGGGAACAGTTTCGATGCTTCGGCGACTGAATGGGAGTTAAAGCGCAGCAGATGGGAATCAGATGTGATTTTATCTGTGTTAATTTTCGATGCATGCTACCACCTGGCTGTCGCTTAAAGCGAACGAATTTGCAATTCTTAATTAACTCGAATATTTAAGCCATCCCAAACACACAATGTCCTTAAATAGTGAATCGCGATAGAGTTTTCGGTGTTTGGGCCCACAAGTACGTTACACATTGCACCAATGCAGTCGATGATAGAATTTCCCACTCACACTCCTGTCTTTACTTCTGTCTTTCCTGTGGAATTTAGGTCACATTTAGCATCCAACCTGTTGCTGGTTGGTTCGTCAACCACAAATTGAAAATTGGACCACTTTTTGTGGTAACCGGACTCAACCATCGCTTTAAGCTTTTCTGTATCATTTTCCGAGCGAGGTTTCAGATACACTTTAACAGTACGCGATTAAGAGCTTTCCCTTTTTTCCAGCAACTCGAAACAAGGCACAATTTCAATCCAACCTTTCACACAACGTAACACAAATTGAGCTCGATGAAAGCGCCCACAGATCGATTCCCCAAAAAACACCACGGTGAAGTTGACAGGTTTAGGAGTTTTTTTAGAACCCATCGTGAAAAAAAACACCGCTCCACATGAAGTGAGCTTCCTGGAAAACAGTTGGCCGACTTCTGGCCATTTTTTGGTTACCCTTTTTTATTTGCTGGTTACCAAACCAAAAAGTCAACCTCCATTCGTCCGGCAGCGATAAAGCTACGCGAAGCTTCACTAACAGAGTTGTAAATGGTTCAGTCGATTTTTTCTCATGCTGGAATGTGTTCGCGCCTGTGTCGGTATGTGATGCAAACAACAAGCTTTCAACACCGCAAAAACACGCCAGCCCGACACATCGAGCGGTGTCGTTCGCGGTTACAAGTGGTGCTTTCGATAAATTCTTTCTGATGCACGAACCGGACGCTAGAAGCCTGGACGCTAGAATGGACGCACCGGTTTGCAACTATCTCTCAGCGTCGTCCCGAACGAGATCGATGGCGTCCATCGATGGATCAGAAGCCGATGAGTGTCGGAAAGTGCATGTGGCACCGGGCATCACACATAGGCACACATGGACACTACCATCAAAAAGCCGGTGCAACGTGTTGTCGAACGGCGTGTGCTATGTATTCAATTTCCTTCACTCTGTCGCACCATTTGGGCAGAATTGGTAGACGCGTCGTTTGTTACCTAACGACAGGGATACGGATACGAAGTGCATTTGAAGTGCAAGTGGCAGCTAAATACACAACACAGCGAGAAAAAACACACACACACACTACATGACCGCGGAAAATTGGTCATTCGGTTCGGTGTTGGCTTGATTTAGTCGCCGAATTGGGCCAATCTAACAATCAATTAAAGAGCCGTGTTGTGATTTGATCCTTTTGTTTGGGTAAATAGTTGCACTTTGTGAAGGAGAAGGTTTGAGCAAGAGAAATACAACTATTGGAAGAAGTTGTAAGGAATTTCAATGAACTATTCATGTAATTTATTCGCCAGTTGACAACAAAAGTAACTTGAAATAGCATTAAGAATTAAGGTTGTATATTCTTTCTTGAGTTTTGCTCTATATCCTCTAAATGTAGACATGTCAAACATGACGCCTGCAGGTTGGATGAGGCCCTCGAGTTCAGTTTTCTTTGTTCAGTACTCTTTTTCTAACTTTAAAAATTGATTGCGTCGATGATGTTGAAGCTGCTTGTTATAAATTATATTACGTTCAAGAATCCGGAACCCTCCGGAGATGATGCCTCACAGTACGGCGTACTAATTCGAGAGGAGAGGTGCCTTGGAGCTGCTAAGAATATAGCTTAAGTAGTTCGTAAATGTTTGATGGAGAACACGGTACACGAGAGTCGATTCTATGTTGTGCACAGTTACTCAGTCTTTTGGCAACTTCCTTTTTTTTGGCACTACAACTTCGAAAGTTCTTGTTCACTTGATTATACCCGTAGTTGGAAAGTCCCGGTGGCCCGGTGGCAGAACACGGCAGGACCGGGGTTCAAGTCTCATCAGGGCCGTCTATCCAACTATCAGAGGTCTGACTATCCAACTATGCGGTACAACTACCATCCAACAATAAGTCTAGTAAGCCAGAACTGGCAGGCATGACCTAAGAAGAAAGAAGAAGAAGTTCGATAGTCAAGTCTGCGGGCGACTATGATACTCAACAAGTAATGAACGACACATTAGTCGATAAAAGAAATCTGGAGATGGTCGATGATAGACTTTCAAGGCATTCAATTCCCTTCTCAACAGCATTTAAAATGCGACAAAATGCGAACTTCAATTTTCGAATTCCGACACTAATTCTAGTCGGCTAGCGTTACATCGCCTCGTTTATCTACGCTTACCTGTTTCAGTACATGGATTAACATTGCAAGCCTAATTGCACACTGACAGCTCGTGCCACTCGAATTCCGCAACGCCGAATCTAATCTACCATCATTTAATTTATTTTAGTCAATATAGAGGCACACACTCGTGCGAGGCTTCCTTGCGTGTGTGGCACGTGCCACACGCTTGCCCGACGCCACAAGATGGCCGGCTGCGTAAATGAATAATGGGGCACGCAAAAACTGGCCCAGCTGACAGCGGCTCGCACCGGGAAGCGCGCTAACATGTGTTGGCTGTCACTCGCAATTCATTCCGGGGGTACAACGGTTCGCTGACGTTTGAATCTGTCCGTCGTTGTTTTTTTTTTTTTGTTGTTGTTGCAAAGTATAGCACCTCAGTACGGGTGAGTGCATTTCTTGTAAGCAAAAATAAATAAAGCGACTAGCTAAACGGTAGCAGCATACTATGTCAGGGCGTCCCCATGAAGTTTGCGCCTCGGTAGCATCTTTCCACCTCGGATAATCAATCACTCGAGCGGTGCATCGCGGTTACACCCGGTTCCGCTGGTTAGCGAACAACAAACGAAGAGAGAGAGAGAGAGAGAACGATGCAATGATCGAGCAATCGGAACGGAAAACTGCATCATGCAAAAACGGCAACAAGAGACGAACCCTCGCAGTGTGCTTCACTGTTCGTTGGTACGGATAGCAGGAAGCTCGATAATATGATACCCTCACGGGGAAGCGTAGACAGGAGGGAAAGCGAGGGAGCATCGCTCACCCATCCACCCACTCGATGGCATTCGAAACGTTCGAGTTTCCTCCCCGGAGCGGCACAACCGCAACACAAAGTAACATTGTCATTACTATATTCATAATATTAATTATTTACGACATTCTGCACGCAATATTTATTTACCGTCCCTCACGGACAGTATCATTTGAGCAAAACAAAAAAAAGCACACACACACACACAATCATTCGCTGTGTACGACTGTTTCCATTCTCTTTCAATTGCTTGGAGCGGGTTGCAAGGGCCTGTCGGGCGGTTGACGGTGGTGTACCTTACGACCCTACGTAACACGCCAGCACGCCGTCCGTACCGACTCACGCAAACGTTAGCTTATGAAAGAAAAATAGAAGCACAATAGCAATAGCCCTACAAAGAGGCCCTTTGCACGCACGCACGGTACACTAACACACAGGCCAGAAAGATGACGAAAGTAGGAAAACACAAGGGCCCACCACGATTGCACCACGACCCGGCATACCGTCACCAAACATACCGGTGGACCGGTCCGTTTGTGGTCAGTTTGTCGTGCGGGCTGGGGGATAGGAAACCGGATAGGAAGTGTCCGGCATGCCGAAAGCCTTACACGGTTTGTACTATATTAGCTCTGGGTGTTTTTAACGACGCAGTTTTTTTATGTTTTTGCTTCCCATTCCGAAGCTCCGCTGTGTGTGTGTGCGACTGCAGTTTGCATCTCGTGTGGAATAAAATAAAATTACATCATCGCGGGTTTGCACTTTTGTGTGAGGGCAGCCGTACCAATCGACCTAAGATAATGAATGGCTTTTAATGCCTCAATTTGTCTATTGCGAGACTATCGGGTCCTATCGGTGTCGGTGCATTTGCATCGTTTTAATGTAAGCTTGTAGTGGATAGAAGACTTTGCTAGGTGTGTGTGTTGGCATCAAAAGTTGAACTTTAATTTAAACTAAGCAAATTGCTACTAGACCAAGGTGACAGTCATTCTGAAGGTTACCGTTACAGTGTTGTATACGCTTTTTCTCATTTAAATGTTAATTAATCTTCCATCTTTGTACCTCGTAGAGTAACTTGTCGTCTCTCTCATAACGAATTAAATCCGGGCCAGTGTTTGAATCGTTATACGAAGAACCCGTTTGAAATATAGAAACGTTACATATCTGCAAATTATTGGAAACCTCAATCGAGAATGACCTCGTGAATATATCTTAGAATTCTTAGAATATATCAATTAGAATTCATTTACTTACTTATCAGGCTCTGTAACAGTCAGTTTGGGTCTACCACTGTCCTTGTGGACGGCCAAAACAGACTTTACGTGCAGGCTCGTCCAGTGAAATTCTCGTGACCACAGCCTGGCGAGTGTAGTTCGCTTCAAGATTGTGAGATCTTGCCATTGAGGTGGCAGCTCTATTATCCTTCCAAAAGAGTGGATTCGTCAGTTCGGAGTCCATGTCTCGGAAGCGCTTGCATTGGCGGATCATGCCATTTGAAGAGCCTAAGTAGAATATGAGTTCACTATCAGATCCAGAATCTGTTGACAGGCCCCAAGACAGAGGCCATGTGAAAACATCTAGCACATGATATCCGTATATGAGGCCCTCTAAACGCTCGTCTAATGTCCCCAGAATCCTACAAACCGCTTATATACCTCTGCCGATACATCTGGAAGGCCTTGAAAGCATCTGCTTAGCTTGCTTATACTATGATCTGCTTCGAGGGTTATGTGAGTACTGATTCCACAAATGTCCTATATAGTCCCAGGGGTGGCCCGGTGGTGTATACGGTAGCGGCGCCAGTCTTCACACCCGTACGCAGGACTGACTATCCAGCTATGGGTACAACTTAATCACAGAAAGCTAGCAATAGCTGGCAGGCCAAGACCTCACGAGGTTGTAGTGCCAAGGAAGAAGAAGAAGTCCCAGCTTCGTCAACAAGAGCTCCTGCAAGAAAAGATGATTGTGATGACGAAGTTACTTGTTCGTCCCTTAGATGGAAAGGTCACTTGCAAGACGAGATCCCTAGGACGGCGACGTCTCTGGAGCGATGAGACCCATGGTGACTTCTCACTCAGAAATTCGCTTATTTTGGTCAATCGGTGAGTCTTGACCAACTAAGTAAATAATTCGTTGAGCCTCTTCTTCCTTCTGATGTAGATGTGTAGGATGTGTTAAAAGAGGTACTCATTAAATAGCATTTTCCTCACTCGACAACAGACACTCTAGAAATGGACTTAAACTACTTCATATATTACTTTTAATTTTGCTACTTTTAACCTTCTGTGCAGTGTAACCTGTTCATCTACACTGCTTCAACTTGTTCATGCCTTTTAACATACCATACCACAACATGAGGTATGCCACTACCGCCCTCCTTCTCCCTTCCCTTCCCTCTTACCAATGCAATGAGGAGGATCACCTAGCAGGCTGCTAAAGTCGATACAACCGGGCCCCACAACGGCATGACCCTGAAAAAAAAACAGTGCTCCGATCAAAGTTGCTGCATTGTGCAGCACAATGTAGCAATTAGAGATAATAATTGATTACAGTTGAAGGAATATAAATAATGTCGAGAGAAATGATGCGATGCATCCATCTTCGTGCCGCGATGCAAACCGAAATGCGAAAATGAAAAACGGAGGAAAGGAAAAAAGCTGCACGCCAAGCAAGATCAAAATGCATCCACCCCATTCCCTCTGTGGGGAACAGTCGGGAAACAAGTGGTGTTTTTTTTTTCCTTTCATTCATTCTTTTCTTACGAGCGCTCCAAAGGCGAGCGCATGCAAGCAAAGAAACATTTAATGATCGTACACGGTTGAGGGTTAAAAATTGAAACCTCTGTGCAATGGGTCTGGAAGGGAGAGGCAATGAAGGGTGTGCAAGGAAAAGTGTGCAGCGAACGTGGCTGCTAATGGGAGAAGCTTTACATCACTCACTCACACCGCTCGCTCATCGTGCGCAGCCAGCGGTAGCGGTTCGCGGTTTGCGATGACAGCATATTGGAAGGTGTTTTGTACGTGGAAGGTGTGTTTGATTATTTTTACTTGGGGTTTTGTTCTTCGTCTAGAAATGCTAAGTTTGGCACAGGTTGGTTGTTGGTGGTTGCAGTTTTATTTCCCACCACGTCAATACGCGATAGCTTATTATTGACTTTACACGAGCATGATGAGCTACACGATCGGCTAGAAACGGGAATAAGGTTATGAGAAGCATTATCATATTTGTGGGGGGTTTTCTGTGGGGCAATTAAACAAATATGTTATCAAATTTATATTACAAGGCAATTAAACAAATATGTTATCAAATTTATATTACAAGCAATAAATTGATAATGAAATTACCCGAGGAACACACAACTCTTCAAAACATTGATTCAAAAGTCTGCTCTTAATGCCATACTATCGGTTATTCTATCGCAGCAAGGGTGCCTAAACATATTTTGAAAGCTTTACTTCACCCCAATTGATCGTCGAACTCAACATTGACTTAGTTATCAAAAACTAAATCCCTTATAAGCCGTCAAACAGTGAGCCTCATACAAAAGGCAACGTGTGGCAATCGATCAATAATGAATAGGAAAGTAAACAAGCTACACTTGCCCATTCTATGAGGAAAGTACGTTGGCCGGAAAATTGGCTGAGTGTTTGGTGCCTGCATTGAATTGTGATGCATTAATTTATACATCAGCAAAGGTGGCATACAAAACGCACCAACGTGAAGTCAACCTTAGAAATTAAATTGAGGATAAAAATAAAGACAAAGCATCCTAATAAAGTTTAAGAATAAAATATGACTCACACCTATCAGCAGGTCACCTATCACAGGACGCAACTAGAACACACACACAATCGCTAACCGCAAAATGCAACTCCCAGCTACAAACCGTCCTCCAACGTTCAGCTGTTGTGGTTTCGGAAAAACGTTTATCGTTCGCTTGTTTGGGAAAGGAAATAGTTTGACAGTACCTGTGCTGTGAATAAACATTTAATCTCTACGGGCAGGCATCATGCAACAAACAACAAAAACACTCCAAAAATTGTCTTTTTGCTTGCTTTTCTTCGCAAAACAATTTAACACATGCCTTTTTATGCTACGAATCTGCCACACAAAACGGGCCGCGTCCAGTGTCATGTTTTATTGTGAATTTTAAAACACTCCGCTTTATGATTCTCAGCAGTCACACAGTCACGAGCAAAAGAAAATTCTACATTTGGTTTTTGGTTTGTTTTTTATTCGAGAGTGAGAAAGGGGAAAACAAGAGGAAAACCAAAACCATTCTGACCGCTTCTCTATAATGCAGCATCACACAATGAAGCCAAACAATAACTCTACCACACGTGTCACCGTGCGCACACACACACACGGCTGGCGGTAGCATAGTACGGTATGCTCCCGTGCCATACCCAGCCACAATATTTCGGGGTGATTATAATTGCATGACTTTAATTCGGCTAATGTGTCAAAAGCATACGGTCACTTAAGTCCGTGCGCGCCGCTTTTCGCTCAAACCAGGATTGACGGGAACGTTTGCGATGTTGTTCCTCGGTTCAATCAATTGTTTTATTCATTCATTAACCGGTTCTCTGTCGGGCGAGCTTGATAGCCTTTTGCTTTTTTCTTTTCTTTTGTTTTGGTTGTTTTTTAGGTAAGGTAAATTTATTGTTTCTGACAGACGATTGATTTTTTTTGTTTGGTTTCGTTTGTTGTTTTCGGCTTTTTACTTTCCACTTTGCATCTCTAGGAGCATTCGCTGCAATTTCGGTGGTTTGTGTTCGTTTTCTTTTCATGTTGAATTGATACATCGCAGTATAATTAATATCTGTCTGGTTGTTTGTCGTTTGTTATTGCGTTGCTTTCCTTTTTTGCTTGTTGAACAGCTTCCCTTACAGAGTCAGATTAATTATTGCCACTTCATTCCGGTGATATTGTACTTTAATTTTTATATATTCCAAGAAACAAGACGAATCTAAATATCGCTTAACGTGTCTATACGAACTCCTACATGTCTCCCTATCGGTACCATCTCCATTTATAATTGTACGTCTCGTTCTCTCGTTGCTCTTTCGCCCCAACAGCAGAAAGTTACCAATATCAGCTCCAATCGATGTGGCAGAAATGCTGGAACAGCCAGAATCTGATCCACCATCTACGCTTTCGCGAGCGAGGCCCTCTAAAATCCTGGCGCCCGGAAACGATGGCCGAAGCGATCTTTAGCGTGCTGAAGGAAGGACTGTCGCTATCGCAGGCGGCCCGCAAGTATGACATCCCGTACCCAACGTTCGTGCTGTATGCGAACCGCGTCCACAACATGCTGGGACCGTCGATCGACGGTGGCACTGATCTGAGGCCGAAGGGACGTGGACGACCGCAACGTATCCTGCTCGGTATCTGGCCCGACGAACACATCAAGGGTGTCATCAAGAGTGTCGTCTTTCGCGATGCCAAAGAGATGAAGGAGGAGCCCATGATGTACGGCAGACACTCAGTAAGTAGTCGCTCGTAGTAGTGGCGTAGCGTACGTCGTACTGGCACAAGAAATGGTTTTCGGGGGAATGGTTGCACACGCCGGTGTTGCTTATTAGTTTGACACGGCTGGAAGATCTGAAAGGAATTCTTCCGTACTCACTATTAGCTGAATGTAGATGTAGATATTCGTTGACTCCGCAATATCCCTATGGATCCTTCTTTCCCACTTACACTACTTTGCTTTATTGGTGTTGGCTGTCTGTACTTTGATATTGGGACTTTAGGACTTTGTTGTTGTATAAGAATTTACCATGACTGGTTTCGCGCTATTCGAAGACGGCACCTATCGGCAGTTCGAAGATAGCAAGCCACAAACCATTCCCCCCCTGCGATGATATTATCCATTTATACGTCTTTTTTAGTAATTTGTCGAATCCTTCCAGCCTTTTCCCTTTCAAGACAACCCCCTGAGCTACGCACCGAATGCACCGAACGGTCAGCTGCCAGCCGCCACCGGCGCCGTTCCGGACGGCATGTCTCAGGACGCGCTGACAGCCGCCACCGTAGCAGCCGTCCGCCAGCAGATGTGTAATATGGTAGCGGCCGCCCAGCACCATCCGGACGCTGCCAACCTCGTTGCGGCCGGCTTCAACCTCCCATCTCACTGTGGAACTCCACCGAACCTTAGCATCCATCCGGGGGCCAATGCTGCTGCTGCGGCTGCCGCTGCCGCTGCTGCAGCTGCCGCTTCCAACACCGGCAGTGGACCGAACGCGGGCGGTGGATCAAGCGGTGCCATTCCTCTGCCGAAGATGGGCTCACCGGCAGTTCCGTCAACCGGGCACGGTAATAACAATGGTGGATCGGGCGGTATCCAGATGCCACGGCTAGGATCGCCGGCCGGTTCGAGCGGGTTGGCGAAGGAGCACGAACTACAGCATCACGGTGGCGGTGGTCTTGGAGGTGGCGGTGGTGGATCGGCAGGTGGATCTATGTCGCGTGCCACACCTCCGGGTGCCCGTGACCGAGCACTAACGGCACGCTCTAACCTTTCCGTCAATGAGTCGGGCCGCAGTAGTTCGACGGGTGGCAACGTACATCGGTCATCACCTTCCAGTACCGCATCGTCCATGAATCATCACCATCAGTCACATCTGTCCCATCACCACCATCACCAACAGCAACACCACCAATCACACCACGGACACGCTCACCATCTTCCACACCACAATCCACTGTCGCATCTGGTGAGTTCGGGTGGTTCCGGAGGGCTCAGCATAACGAAGCTCGGATCACCCGGTTCGGCTCACGATCTGCGCATCAGCAACAGCCCGGACGAGAGTCCGCTCGCTTCACCGATCGGGATGGTGCTAGAGCCAGCCGTGAACCTAGCACTCGGTGCCGGCTCACAACCACCCGAGGACGTCCGGATGCACGTTCCACCACCGTACGGCAGCAAACCACCGTCCCGGGGTGGAGCGACCGGCTACACGAGCAATTCGTCCCCACCGCGACCGGAGCACCTGTTTCAAGATCAGGACCTAGCGGCCCTGGTTGCCACTTCCCGCGCCTGTCCACCGGCCCGTGTCCCCGACTACAAGGACAGTCCGGTTCGGCCACCGGCATCAATCAAGGTTGAACCGCTGACGGAGTGCCGGGGCGATTAAGGCCAACACCAACACCCAATCAAACAACACAACGCAAACTAGCTGTCTCGTAGCACTGGGCGGAAGGTGGTCAACACTCAATCGTAGTAAGCACAAACCACACACAAACACTACTTACTGGCTCCATCTATCGGTCGGTCTTTTAAGTTAGAAGAATTTTTAATATGTGATATACTTAAGCTTTCCGGAGCGTGTTCCGGATGATGATGAGCGATGAAAGTGCGGAAAGAAAGAGGAGCAACAGACTACGGACGAGACACACAGTGCGTGTGTGCGTGTTTTTCTTTCCGTTTCTCACATATTCCCTTCCACATGTAGGCATTAAATGTAGGTGTGACTTATATAAAGAATAACGCTAAACTACACAGTATTTATTTTGAAACGGCAAACTACGAATGGCAAATCAAGCAGAAGAAAAGCTTCCAAACTGTGTGGTGAACACTTAGAACACGAAAAGCAGGAGTGCAAAAAAGGGAGAAAAATTCGTGAATATTCTTGTGCAATAACGAGCCGATGCAAGGGATAAATCGTAAGCTTCACAGACAGAACCATTGTAAAACGGAGTCTTACATTCCATCACAATACATCATCAAACTAATCGGTTAGAAGAAGAAAATGGTGGAGCAAAACCAAATCTACGACAAGGCCGGACCGATTGCGGTGAGCTGTAGGGAGCTTACTGCGAAAACAGCACAGTACGCAACACTTTCGTACGGGGAAAATTTAAGACTTAATAAATACGAAGAAAAACTTTGTCGTTACACACCTTTGCAAGGGAAACTAACTATATACGTGTACAAAAAAAAACAACAAACGGAATTCAAAGTTTTAAAGAGCGATTAATAAGCGAAAAGCCATGTAGCAAGGAAAAAAACACCTGGGAGAGAAAGAAAATTTGAAAAAATACATTTTATTTTACAATGTCTCTAGTTGTGAAATAATAAATTACGAAAAAAATAAGGGGAAACTTGCTCGGAACCCTTTTTTAAAAGGCATAACTCTAATACAGATGACTTGTTGGGTTCGACTTTGAGTGGAAAATGGCTCAAGCAGGTGCTGCCTTCTGGTCGACTGGTATGCTAAATTTAATTGCAAAAACCTTCATCAGTAAGGTGATAAGGGTAGGGAAGTATTTTGTAAACAAAAACAAAATTATATCAAGTGCAAACAAATTTATAAATGCCAAAACTTTCGGAAAACTGACGATGTGTTACGCACTAACATGTTTCGGCGACATTATGAACGGAACGGAGATGAAGTCAAACTGAAACAAACTGTAGCAAAAAGGACAAAACAGAGTAAAATCCGATACTATACAAAACGAGAGCAAGAGAGAGAGAGAGAGAGAGAGAAAGAGAGAAAAAAAAGAGATGGAGAGACGACAAACAAATTACAAACCTTTTAGGCCTTTTAGATTGTGAATTTTCTGCTAGTGAGCTGATGCAACCTCGAAACGGAAACGAATACGTTTAATTATTTGAACACTTTTGGTTTCATCTTTGTTTGCTAACTAAGTTTGCTTTACAAGACGTTGTCAAGTGTGTACTATGTAAATGTGACAATGAAATACGGTGTGGTGAAAAAAAAACAATGAAGAAAACCAGTAGCATTTCATACCGATACAACACGATCAGCAATAATGCAGGGTTTTCAGAACACACCAAGCATTATCGAAAACGAAACAAAACAAAAAGGAAAAAGGAAGGAAAAGACACAAGATGAAGCTGGAAATTGGTACAATCATGGAAATAACAAATCGTTTCTTGCAACAGCTACCAAACCGAAATGCTGCAGAAATCCATCGCGGAAGGCACGGCTAGCGGTAGCGCTGAGTCAGCGTGCGGTGAGATTAGATCCAATGCTCCCGCGTTACAGACGGACCTCTTTACCTCCTCCCCCAAAAGTATCCCTTTTCCCGCAGAAGAAAACGAAAATCACCCATTTTGGCAAACATTTTCAGGAAGCAACGTTTTAGGCAAATAATGTAGTAGAGAAATTTATCGAAATACAAAACCAACACAAAACCTTTCGGCCTATGTGTTCAAAAAACGCGAAGAAACTGTTTAGGACGGCTTGCGCCGCGAAAGCAAGCCAGATAACAAAATTTTATGCAAAATTTAACAAAATTATTATGAAACAAAAAGAAAAGAGCGAGCGGGAGAGAGAGAAAAATTACAAAATTATAGTAGGTGAAAGTATATTTAAATTTGTGCGATGCAAAAGAGTAAATATAGAGAGAAGCGTGCGAAACAAAAACAAAAGGAGTAGCCTTGGAAACGAGCGCATTGAGGAGAAACGACGAGAAAAGAGAAAAGTGCCTTCCACTTCCTTTTACGAAGCGTGTGTAAAAACAAAAAAACAAAACAAAAATCTAACCAACCGAACAAAATAATCGGTGAACTGACAGAGGAAAAACAAAACCACAAAACGAAACACGACTGGCTGGTGTAGAGTGTTGTTAGTTTTATAGTGAAGCAAAAGAAGAAGAAAAAAACGAAACGTTACAAAACTTTTGGCAAAGGATAAATCTATGTATTCGAAATTAAGTCAGATGTATGGTATTCGTATGTTTTTTATTTGTTGGTTGTTCAGTACACTGGGTACGAGGATGAGACCGTTAGTCAGCGCAAAAAGCAAAACAAAAGCGGATTAAGGATAACAAAAAAACACGTCGCAAACAAACAAAAACAAAAGCTAAACGATTAGCAAACTCTGTGCTCTGTTAGGAAACGTTGAATCGGCTATCGGACAAAGTTTGCTTCAGTAACCGTTCAAACCAAAATTTTAAAGTGTTGTCCATTTTCGGGACAACAACATTCAATCTTTCAATGCTTTATTTCATTTATTTTAAGCATACCAAAACAAAGGCATAAAATGTGTATTTTAAGTGCAAACCAGTTTTAAGAGCAGCGAGGCTAAAGCATTTACCAAGAGCTCTGTACAAAGTTTTAGCTGCATTTGGAAGAGAAAAACGATGCACCGATATGATTTCGCAAACCCTGTTCAAATGTTCGGCAAACGAATGCACACGCAATGAGCTTACCCAAGTACAGTGAAAGCTTCAGCAGAAGGAAATGTGTGTGGCACACAAAACGGACTTGTAAAATAAATTCCCAACCAACCGAATTCATCACCGACGCTAACACACACACATCGTATTACGTTCCACTAACAGCAATGAACATTAAGTTTACATTTTAGCCGTATTGAGTCTTGAGCGTTGCAGCAAGCCCTTCCCGGTGTGTTCTCAACCACGGTGAGAATCGCGCAAGTAAAGCACGTGCAGCAGCAGCAACAGCAGCATCTGTTGATGTGTATCTGTGTATTTGTGTGTGGGTATACGAGAAAACCAAAACCAAAAATTATCGCATAGGTAAATACATCACTAAACGAACTGCAGAGTCACAAAGAATACACAATACGAACTCCACTGTAAAACAATAGCCAATAGAATACGCGTTGTGTGCCCCAAATGATCTCAATAATACAAACAATCATCAGCAGCTGTTTAAAAGCGCCCCAACTCCACATTCACTAGTTGAGTTCGATCTTGGTTATCCTGTGGCAATATGTCTGACCCAGACAAAAAAAAAACAACGTATCCCAATAGCTCACTTCTGCAATAGACAGCTCCACAAAAGAAATTTAACAGAAAATGAAAGCAAAAGCTCGAAACACAATATTAGCTAAAGTCATAAATGTATGTGTAAAATGGACTAGAAATACTTAATTACAGCAGCTGGAGAGAGACACACACACACGGTGGGAAAGGTGTGAAAGTGAACAAGAAAACTCAGATGCAAAACATAACACAAACGTACTGTAGCTATTAAGACATACAACACAAAGGTGAACGATGAAGTGTATAACACACCAAAAAACGCTACAAACAAGTGCGACACAAGTCCGTCACCCGTAGCATCTTATCCAGCGATGAAGGATGGTAAATGGCGCACGGCTCTAAGTGTAGCACAGGGCATAGAATGAAATGCTAGGGTATATTTGTTTTCGAAGCAAAGTCTTATTTGTTTGTACAATTGTTTATTCCGTGGCTTTTACAACTATCCCACTGGCTTATTAGTAAAACCAACCATTAAACAGCTGAAAACAAAACTGCAAAAAAACCGAACGAGGCAAGTAGTAGAAATCCAACAAAAGCTGTAATAAAAAGTTAAAACAAATAGTAAGCCACTACAGAACTGTTGTAGAACGATATTGTGTTTAGGTTAATTTAAACGAATTACCACTACTACACTACAATAGACAAGCGACAAGTCTTAAACGAGAGGCAACACGTGGAACGATTCGTTCGCAAGCGTGCAATTTATAGAGAAAAAAAAGTAATATAATTTTAAACTGCAAAACAAACCTTTGCTCCAAATGTCCTACGGTTCCAATGCCGGCTGCTATTATTGTCTGATCATCCTATCCGTTTTTCTTACACCTAATCAATGTACAAAGGTAGTGTCCTAATACCCAATTCCATCATCTCCTGCATGATGGTTGAACATATGCTAACTATCCTGTAATGGTTTAGTGTATGATTTTCCTGTACTTTATATTTTTCCCAGCAACAGGATGATATCGACAGAGCAATCAGTTTTTTTTGTTACTTTTCCGATGGTGACTGTCCTTTTAACGTTAACAGCTAACACACTAGAGTCTTACCGGGTAGGGAATGGGAAGTTAATTTTTCTGGACAGGACAAACTTTTATCTGTAGCAGAGTTTATTTATTACACCAAGCTAATTTGCGTTAGTACCATTATGCTAGGGACGAACCACGTTAGACGGTAAATGGCAAATGTATACCAGATATAGCTAATAGAACATTGTGAACGGAAGCATTGAAGCAAAACAAAGAAATGGATGGATTAGAATTTACAAACTGCAACTGCAGCCGATAACAATTTAATCTATAGAAAGGCGGGCGGATGGTTTGGGTGGCGCTTGCCACTCTATCTGCTCGGCTCGGGATTCGGCCAACCTTTCTCTGTAAATGGCCCGATTTTGTGTGCGATGGTGGCAAAGCTTAATACTGGAGTTTATTTATGTGTCTGTTGAATTTTATTTTCTATTGCCTAAGTTATTATGTATTTTTTATCGAACTAACTTTAAAGCGCACATTTTTATTGCCTGAAAGCAGCATTCAGCGAGGGTAGCGCGAGAGAGAGAAAGAGAGATAAGAGCTATGGGTAAAGATGATAAGGAGGTGTGATGATGATGTAGAAGAAAGCAAAGGAAGATGCAAGAACGTGAAATCGACCTGTTTACTCGATGGGTAGTACTATTTTTACCATGCAAACATTAAACTAACTGTGCTGGATTGTTTTTTGCGTAAAGCGAATGAATGGTGAAACGATTCACCCTACCAAAGGGGGCGAAGAGGTTAAGCAGCTAGTGCAAAATCAACTAATCGATCACTAGATACATACGCAA